>VDFB02284692.1:0-69266 GCA_007258455.2 Sequoia sempervirens
ACTTTATGGCAATTGTGTAATTAATTATCCTTTAAAAAAATATAAAAAAAATATTCGGTTAACTTTTCTCTTTACACTTTGTTACAATAGTAACCAAGGCGGGGCATTACAAGTATAATCATCAATAAATGAAACATAATATGTGGATTTACCAATTTAAGGAACATCTACAAGATCAAACATATCAAAATGAATAAGATCCAAAACACCACAAGATTTATGAGAACTCAAGTAAAAATAAATGCGATTCTTTTTTCCCTAAATGCAATGCTCACAAAAATCATATTCAACATTACAATCAGACAAACCTTCAATAGTGTTTTTATTTTTCAAGCTCCTTAGACCCTTTTTTCCAATCTATCTAAGTCTTTGGTTCCATAACATAGTTTTCTTTACAAGTAACTTTTATTCAAAAGAAAGAGCACCCTTGGATACCCAAAATCCATTACCATCTATTGAAGATGATACCATCACCTCTTCCACATACTTTCTTTTCAAAGAGGTACTATTGCATTCAACAATACATGCATCAAGCTTATACAATGTGCCATATCTAAAACCTCTAGAAATCACCACAACACCTCTAAGTATCTTGCATCCTGCATTAGAAAATACTAACTGCACACTTGCATCTATTATTTTTCTTACAAATAATAGATTTCGTGCTAATCCAAGGATATGCAACACACCATATCATTTTTTTTTCTCAATCTCTATTAAGGGTTATATGGAAAGATGCACCTGAGTTAATTAACCATGCATCATTACCTACACGAGTTTCCAAAGTTTCAATGAATGCATCACCATCTTCCTTCTCGAACTCATAATCAAAATCAAATTTCTTTTTTTTTCTTCTTATTTTCTTCATTGTAGTCCTTACGAACATGTCTAGGCTCACCATAGTTCCAACAAATAACTTTGGACTTTTAAGGATATTTGGATCTCCCCTTGGACTTGGATTTATCATGCTTCTCATTCTTCTTTCCTTTTTCCTTAGGTCTTCCATGAGCACCTAGGGATTACTTAGAACTGATGGATACCTTCCTCCTCATCTCTTCATAAAGTAAAGAGCCCAACACATCTTCAATCTTCAATATAATAGAAGTACTCCCAATAGTTGGGTATGTGTAGGATAATGATGGGCCAAAAAGTGGCAATATGATGGGTATGTGGCTGATGACTATTTTTTTACCCAAAATTGATGAAACGAAAAGGGTTTTTAAAGGATATTCTCAACTTTCTATCAATATAAATTATGATTTACATTCAATTTAATAAGTAATTATTATTCATTTTTTATTGAAATTATGACTAAAGTCTTGATTGATAGGCTAATTGAAAAACATGTGTAGCCTTCAAACTATATCAAATTCTTTGAATCCAAAACATGTGTCACATTCTATGCTTCACATACTATAGGATTAAAAAAATAAAAATTGAATTTCATGAAGTTTTGACCAAGTTAAGGTGGTCAAACATATGAGTTTTTATATTTTTTAAAAAGTTGTAATAAAAAAATCATAGTTAATTATTTAATTAAAAAAAATTATAAAAAAATATGCATCACATCGAGGCATGAGTCCTCTACTTATATCTAAAATCTTATAAAAATATATTATCATTTTATTATGGTTAGGGTGGTCAGACAAACACCTACTTCTTATTTTTTCCCTGAAATTTAAGTACCACTGCATTGAAATTTCAAATTTTCACCAAATAGATTTTTTTAAAAGAAAAAACCTATTAGTTTAGAAACTAAATTCAATTTTCTACAAATTCTATTCTTACATATTTTTGAAATAATATAGATAACTTATTCAAATTTTTGCGTCAAGTTGCCTAACTTTGATTTTTCTGAATTTTTTGCCACTTAAGGACCTATTTTTTCCATGATGATCTTGCAAATACCCAATCATAAGAAGATAATCCCAAAAAACATGCAAAGAACAAAGAAAAATCTGATATTTCTCCTCCTCATCCATTTGACACCAACTGATTCCAATTGAGCCACCAACATATTGAAAGCTTCTAAGTGGTCTATAATTTTTCCACCTTCTTCCTATGGCAATGAAAATTGTACTCCCTTATTGAAGATAGTATAATTTCTTACCTAATTTGGACCTATTTTGGAACCTTTGCATTAATTACCCTCTAAATAATCATTAATAGGCCCCTAAGACCCATTATTTTTGATCTTGAGGCTTATTTCAGCTAAAAACTAAACAAAATCATCTAAAAAATCCAAAAATCTGAAAACCCACCTCGAAAATCTAGGGTGGGACTCATTTTCCACCTTAGGAAAATTAGTCCCATTTGGGGCCTTTTAGATTTTTGAGTGGGAAAATCACCTTTTTAATTAAAATTTTTGGTTGGTGTCAACTTTTCATATCTAAATAATGATAAATTAGGTGTTAATTCTTATATAAGAAAGTTTCTAAGTCATTTTTTCATCTAAGAAAGCATTTTCAAGAGAAATTTCAAGAGAAAAGCATCAAGAATATTCCATAATTCTTTCACATGATCATTCAAGTTTCAAAAGCAAGCAAAGTTGAAGTCTTGGAGTGTTGGGAATATGATTCCATTTAATTGCAATCCTAAACATAATTCATGTATCTCCTAAGTCCTTGGAAAGCTTTCCCCAACAATAGGATTAGAAAGAGATTATATTTGAATGAAATGAGCATGTAAATTGACATTTGTAATTATTCCTAAATTATAAGAACATGTGGGGATGCCCAAGAAGAGCTCCTCCAAAATAGGAGCACATGGGGCACCCACATGAGAGGTAGGACACCTTATTTCAGATATTTGTTTGGTGAATTGATAACTCTTATGTAATGCATGTCTTGTTCCTACAAAGTAGGGATTGATATTTACAATGTATGTGGAGTGACACTATTAGTTTAGTTTGAGTTAAGTTAAGTTAAATTAAGTTAAGTTAAGTTTAGTTTAGTGCAATTTAGTTTAGTTCAGTTATGGTTTAGTTATCTTCAGTTGCATGACAAATAATAGGTTGATACTTTCAGTTAAGTTGGGATGATCAATCATGCATGATGTTTGCATGAATGGTGGAGAGATATGTTTCAGTTAACAAAGATTGACTTGGACTAACCTTGGGCACCCAAGTTGGCATCTTGGAGTTAATACCTTTTGCATGAGAAGATATTTACAAGGATGAGTTAAGTGGGCCCATTCTTGGGCACCAACTTTGAGGAAAACCTTGGAAGATATCTTCGTAACCAATAACCATTTTGGACTTTAGTTTGGGATGCCCAAATTGATGAAAGACTTGGTTTTTCTTTGTTTTTCATGGAATAAATCTACTTGCACAAGAATGGTGTAGACATTTGTGAAGAGCTTTATCCTCTTGTAATTGTCAACTCTTTGGAGTTTACAATGTTCATAATTATCTATTTAATTGTAGCAAGTTTAAGAGAGTTTCAAGAATCATAGATTGTTACATATTTTGCAGGTTGAGCTTGTGCATGTGTGAGGGTTTAAAGCATGGCATGGGATGTGTGGATTCATGCTTGGTCACATGGAATGCATGGCTAGCTTGTGTTTAATAAATTGAATCAGAGTTTATTGGAGGTTGTGAAGAAGGATTTTTGAAGGAAAGGAAGCATATAAGTCAAGGATTGATACATTGTTATTGTAATCTTGTTCTAAAGTTAAACAATACAAGCACTATTGATTCTGGTGGTGAAGTTTTTTCCCGAAAGGGTTTCTCCACATATATGTTTTGTCACTTCTATCTTCTTGTCTCATTCTTCTACAATATTCTATCTCTTTCTAAAATTGGTAAAATTGATCTAAAAAAAAAATAATCACCCACAAAGAATTATGACAAAGAACACTTAATTAAATCTAGAGTCTCATAGGTTTACAAGTTTTAAAGCTACAATATTACCTCCAAATTTTTTGACATTTGGTATCAAAGCTAATAGTTGGGTAGATTTTGGGACATCTTTCTCTTGAAAGTTTGAAGGTTTTTTGGCTGTAGTGGGAGCTTTTACTATTCAGTTATTACAAATTTGTAAAAGAAGTGTGTTTTATCTTCTTGGCTTTGAGATTATGGTTTACTTGACCTTTTCAGAATTGTGTCATTAACAATAGATTATTTGATTGTGTTAAGGCCATGGATGATATTCATTTAGGAGATGGTTATCATGATGTCATGGATAGCTTGGTTATATGTTTCAGTGAGAGATTTTGAAAGTGATGGTTAGATGTTTATCTTGTTGCCATGTATAGTTCAATATCATAATTCAGTGGGAGCTTTGGTAGGATATGGTTATCTTCATGTGATTTGAAGAGGTTTTAACATCGTTTTTCATGGAGTACCCTAAGATTCTTTGGTAAAGGTGTTATTGTTATTCCTTTGGAGAGGATATTGTTCTTTTTTTAGTTTTGAGTATTAATCATTTGCTTGGAGCTTCATGATTATGTAGGTTGCATTTGAAGTTGGCATGGATTTATTGGTGGGTGCTCATGGATACTAGAGAGACTTGGGTTAGGATGTATATTTATTATGTTAAGAGATATGTGTTGGAATGGTTACTTGTTATAAAATTTGTTCTCCTTGCAATCTTGAACTTGAGTTATCCCTAAGTATTTGGGTAGGAGAGGTATATGAGATAGTTAGTGGCTTTGGGAATGTTCCCTTATTTTGTGGGAATTTTTGGCTAAGTTTGATCTACTTTCTATTCGAGGTTTACATCTAAGTTCAGCCATGTTTCATATGGTGAATGGTTAGATGTTGATATCCTTTCAGTTTGGGAGTGTTGAGGGAGATCTTACTTTACACAGTTTGGCACATGTTAGTGTGGTATAAGAACATGGTTTGATTTGTAGGTTCTCTCTTTGTGGGAATATTGTCTTCTTCTTGAAGGTTCTTATGTTATGAGAGATGTATTTTACATATCATTGTACGCTTCTTTAACACTATGATAGAGGAATTATCCAAATCCTCTATGTGAAGTGCTATAGGAGGACTTGTTAATGTTGTGATCTTGTTTTCAAATTTGACATTACTTGTGCAGTGGAAGTTCTAGAAGGTATATATGCTATATATGAGAGGGGAACCTCTCTAGGATTGGTTACACTTTACTATAGTGAGTTACTTCAAAGGTTTCTTAGTGAATGTCTATGTGTGTTGTTACCTTTGAGTCTTATTTTGTAGGATTGTGAATATACAAAAACTTGTTTGCAGACTTGGGTCGTTATGTTGATAGCATGAAGTTCTACCTATGATAGTTTTGGATGAGCTAGCAACTTGCTATGGTTGATATTCCAATTTGGTATAAGTTTGGTAGTCACTCATAGTCTTTTTCTATCATTTGAATTTGATGTTTGTATTCATGTATAGATTGGTGCAAGTTTTAGTGACAAAAGAAATGGTTACAAAGACTTGGGAAAGATCTATTGATTGAGAAAGTTGACACTTTGATCAATGCTATAAATTATCTTATAGATAATTTCTCTTAGTGCAAGAAGGCCATTGGCCTTGACTCTTATACTTGATTTATAATAACGATTTGTTTTTTAGAATAATTGTAGTGTATAATGTCAAGTGGGAGAATTTTGGGAATAGGATGCCATTTAATTGCAACCCTAAACATATTTCATGTATCTCCTAAGTCCTTGGAAAGTGTTCCCCAACACTAGTATTAGAAAGAGATTAAATCCAAATGAATAAACATGTAAATTGACATTTGTAATTATTCCTAAATGATAGGAACATGTGGGGATGCCCAAGAAGATCTCCTACAAAATAGGAGGACATGGGGCACCCACATGGGAGGTGGGACACACCTTGTTTCAATTAATTGTTTGGTGAATTGATCACTCTTATGTAATGCATGTCTTGTTCCTACAAAGTAGGGATTGATATTTACAATGTATGTAGAGTGGCACTATTAGTTCATTTTCAGTTTAGTTCAGTTTAGTTAAGCTCAATTTCAATTTAGTTAAGATAAGTTAAGTTTAGTTCAGTTATGTTTTAGTTCAGTTCAATTCAATTCAATTTAGTTTAGTTTAGTTTAGTTTAGTTATGGTTTAGTTATCTTTAGTTGCATGTAGTTAGTTTGAGTTGCTTGACTAATGACTTTAGTTGCATGGAAGATAATAGGTTAATACTTTCAATTAAGTGGGGATGATCAATCATGCATGATGTTTGCATGAATGGTGGAGAGATATGTCTCAATTAATAAATATTGACTTGGACCCAACCTGGGCACCCAAGTTGGAATCTTGGAGTTAACACCTTTTTCATGAGAAGATATTTACAAGGCTGAGTTAAGTGGGCCCATTCTTGGGTGCGAACTTTGAGGAGAAGCTTGGAAGATATCTTCATAACCAATAGTCAGTTAGGACTTTAGTTTGGGATGCCCAAAATGATGAAGGACTCGGTTTGTCTTTTTTTTTCATGGAAGAATTCTACTTGAACAAGAATGGCATAGATATTTTTGAGGATCTTTATCCTCTTGTAATTGTCAACTCTTTGGAGTTTACAATGTTCATAATTATGTATTTAATTGTAGCAAGTTGAGAGTTTCAAAAATTAGAGATTGTTATAGCTTTTGTAGGTTGAGCTTGCAAAATATGTGAGGGTTTGAATCATGGCATGGGATGTGTGGATTCATGCTTGGTCACATGGAATGCATGGATAACTTGTGCTATAGAAATTCAATCAAAGTTTATTGTAGGTTGTGAAGAAGGATTGTTGAAGGAAGGAAACATATCAATCAAGGATTGATTCAGTATTATTGTAATCTTGTTCTAAGAAATGGAGCACTTCAAAGAAATGACTCTTCACTCCTTCCCACTCAAACCAAGGTGGTGGAAGTGCTACATTGATGACACCAATGTTTGTTGACCTCATGGCTTGGAAAAATTGGAAGAATTCCATACCCACCTAAATAGATTAGCCCCTTGCATTTCTTTCACCAAGGAGATTGAATCAAACAACCAACTCCCCTTCCTTGACATCTTTCTTCTCAAAAATCCAGATGGTTCCCTTGGTAGACGTGTGTTTCACAAGGCCACCCACACTGATCTCTACCTCCATTCTTCTTCTCATCACCACTCTTTCCAAAAAAGTAGGGTCCTTAAAACCCTAGCATTAAGAGCCCACAATATTTTTGATGAAGAAAACTTGAATCTTGATTTGACCCATTTGCCCCAAGTTTTCAAATTGAATGGGTACTCAAGCAAAAAAATATCCAGACCCTTCAACCAAGCTAAGGCGAGTTTCCTTTCCATCTCCAAACCTAACCATCACCATGATCTCCCGAGGGCATCCCTTTTTATATTGAGGGCATATCCCAAAAAATCTCTAAGATCCTCCTTAGAAAAGGCCGCCATTGTGCATTCAAGCCCTTTAAAAGCTTAAGAAATAGTATTTCATCCCTCAAAGAATCCAAGGACATCTTCCTCAACTCAAGAGTTTATCAGGTTGTTTGCTCATGTGGCATTCCTTATATAGGGGAAACTGGCTGCTCATTTAGCACTAGAATCAAAGGGCATAATGCTGACATCAGACATGAGCATGTTGTCAAATCTACCCTAGCCGACTACTCCTCTACTACCAAACACCATATATGTTTGGAAAACACCAAAATCTTGTTCAAAGAGGACTTCTTCAAGAGAAAACTCAAATAAGCCATTGAAATAAACAATCACCCATTGAACCTCAATCAAGAAGAAGGGTGGAGGTTGAGTCCTTCTTGGCACCCTACGTTAGCCAACCTAAGAACTCGTCAATTGCCCACCCCTCATTAGTCCTTTCACCTCTGCTCTATTCTTCCTCTTCTTCCATGAACCCCCCCTTCTTTGTTTTCCTTGTTGTGCATCTTCTCATCCCTTTCTTTGTGTTTTCCTAGTTCTTTTTGTGGGTGTTCTTGGTCTTCATTTTGGCCTCTTTTTATTTTCTCTCCTTCATTTTGGTTGGTGTTCCTTTTCCCTCTTTCATAAGAAGGTTTTTGGTTTATTTGTATGCTTGTTTAACCCTCTTTTTAGATTGTTCTCAATTGTATTCTTTGAATCTATTATTGTCCATCCTTCTCTTTTAATTTTATTTCCATTTTGGAACTTGGATATTTATTTTCCCTTTTAACCTATTTTCTAGCCTCTCTCATTTTTCATTTGTTCCTTTTCTAATTTTAATTAATTATCCAGTTCTTTTATTTATTTTAATTATTTTCTCCCTAGTGTATCTTTTAAACCTTGTTTGGATGTTTAGTCCTTTATACTTTATTGGTGTGTGTTTTTCATAGATATATATAAATAATTTACATTATTTATTTATTCTATTGTTTATTTATATTCACTTTGATATCTAATACTATATATATTTCTAATTTCTTTTGTTTCTTATATATATATATAATTACTTATATATATTTTCATAGCTTTTTAGTCCATATTTTTTTATTTTTATTTTTGTACTTCTTGTGTTTTGTTTCTTATAAATAAATAGTATATATGCATTATTTATTTATTCTAGCTTTTCTCTCTCTCTCTCTCTAGATATATATATATATATTCCAATTTCATTTGTCTCTTATTGTAGGGGTTTTTTATTTGTTTCTCATTAGTGGTCCCTTTCAAATTTTCTTTGTGTTTTTGTCTTTTTAAAAAAGAATTTAGAAATGTCTATTGTTTGGACAATTTTATTTTTCCTTTTGTTTTCTTCTAATTTTTCTTTTTCTCTTGTGTCTTTTTTATCCTTTTGGTCCTAGTAGTCTATTTGATAGCTTCTTGTTTTTCATTTTATGTGCCCCTCATCCCTCCCCTTGGTCTATTTAGCTAGTTCTTGGTTTGCAACTTATCATTTTTCTCCTTGAGCTCTCAACTTTCCTAATGATCGATCACGGAGTGTGATCTAAAACATTGATGCAAAAAAATCTTACACAATCAAATCCAGAAGTCATATAGCAATAAATCTTGATATGGATTTTGGAAATGTGATATCTTTAATCTTGTTCTAAGGTTAAAAAATACAAGCACTAATGATTTTGGTGGTGGATTTTTTTTCCCGAAAGGGTTTCTCCATGTATATGTTGTGTCACTTCTATCTTCTTGTCTCAATCTTCTACAATCTTCTGTCTCTTTCTACAATTGGTAAAATTGATCTAAACAGATTAATCACCCACGAAGAATTGTGACAAAGAACACTTAATTAAATCCAATGTCTCATAGGTTTACAAGTTTTAAAGCTACAATATTACCTCCAAAATTTTTGACATGGAGTAGTATTAAAGTGTTTTTTGAGGTCTTCAAGATCACTTTCATTCAAGATCTAGCATTGTAAAGGGTTGATCATGGTCATCTATGGTGAATCATGATGGATTCTAGGTTGGGGAGATGCAACTAGCCATCAAGCCAATCCTAATGATTTTTTTCCTAAGTGATTCCATCCTCCATTATCACTCTATGTATTCAGCCTAAGGAAGGTACAAGCATCATTTAGGCTCCTTTTAGTGATTAGAGATCTCTCAAAGTGAGCCATCCATTGTCATATTCTATTCATGCATCTCATTCTTGTGCATTAGAATAGGGTTGCATTGCATTTCAAACTTCCTAATCCTAGACACACTTAAGGTTAGGGTTTACATTCCCATTTACATGCAAATTTCAATATTTCTATTAAGGTTTAATTACCAAACTAGGGGTTTGACAGAGGAAAACCCCCATAAGAAAATCAATTCTATATCTTGTTTTGTAGGTATTTTCGTAGGTTCAGATCTAGAAATTAGTTTGGAAGGGAAGGGTAGAGATTGGAGCACAGATCTGAACTTCAAACTCTTAGAAAAGAGAAATGGGAATGATTCACTATAAGTGGAAAATGAGTCCCACTACAGGTGTTTTCAAGATTTTTGCATATTTAGATACCCTTTTTCCTAAAACCTATTCTTGTACATAAACCCTAATATGGGATTGATTTTCCTAGAATGGGGAATGAGTCCTAGAAGGTCAAATTTTTTAATTTTTCTATGTTCTATAATTCATTCAATTCTATTTCAAATTCCCAGGTGCACACATTCCATTCTACAGCTTTTTATTCTATTTTTCATACATTTCTAGGTGATTTTGTAAGTCATTGCATCATATTAGGGTTTAGTATTACATCTTCCATTGTATTTGTTTTTCCAAGTTCTTCCTTGGTGGTGAACCCTTATTATTTTTCAATTAGTCCCTAGGACAACCATATTGCATGATCTCTCTCTCCTTTACATTGAGATCTCGAGGGTTATCCTTGAATGAGATAATTGGAAAGTGGGTGTGCTTTATGTCCTAAACCATATAATAGCATCTCTCTTATCCCATTTTTCAGTTGTTTCATATGCCTATCCAATTAGGAATAATTTTTCAAACCATTTTTAAAAATGCTTAGAAAGGTGTGAAACTAGGTTTGGGACCCAAAAACCTAGGTGGGAATCATTCACCACCTTGGGAAAATGAGTCTTATGTGGCCATAAATCAAAATTAATTCAAATTTTTGGTAGGATTTTATCCTCCTAGATCTAATGTAAGTTTGTAGCATTGTAATTTTGGGAATTCTTTCATAATTAAGTATAAATACAAGTTTCTTTCACTCATTTTACACCTAGCAAGTTGAATGAGCATCCTTATAGAAAAGTTGAGTTCACAAGAGAATTCAAGGGCATATTATCAAGAATTTTAGAGCATTATTGAAGCATCAAGTATCATGTCAAATAATTCATGCATTAGGCATTTTTTGAGCTAATAGTTGTGACGTAGGGTTTTATTATTCAAGCTAGCATTTCATTCAAGATTTATCACATCCAAGAAAGATTCAAGATCTACATCCATTAGAGTCATATCATTCATGTTTGTAGCCTTTTATTGCTATGGTTTGGTGAGTTGGAACATCATATTTTGTTCATTCAACATTCTCCATTCCTATTTCATTCTATTTCAAGGTTTGATTACCAAAACAGGGTTTGACCAAGGAAAACACCTTTCCACTAACAAAACAACATTTTCCCCTCTCTTAGTGTGTGATTTGTAGGTTTAGAGTGAAGAATCATTGAAGAGAAAGTTTGGAGGAAGTTTTCCAAGTTGTCGAAGTTGTCCTCAAGCATTTAAGAACATTGGAGAATAGCTATAGGTTGATTTATAGAAATTGAGATTCAAAAACTTAAAGAGGAAGATTGAGAAAAATGAGAAGAGAAAATTCAGATCCTAAAGTTTTAGAAGATTGTAACTGGATTGATTCACCAATTCAGGGGAATGAGTCCTAGTTTTGGTCAAAATTTAGATTTTTTCTGATTTAGATACCCATTTTCCAAATTATTGTCCCTGCACATAAACCCAAATTTTGGACTAATTCACCCAACTTGGCCAATGAGTCGCACTCAACATTAAATTCATAAATTCCAGCATTTCAGACCTCCTTCTAGTCATCTTCAGATTCCTAGGTGAACACATTTCATCTTGCAACTTTTTATTCTATCTTACTTGCATTTCTAAGTCATTTAGTTAAATTTTTCTTTGAATTGGGTTTAGAATTACATCTTGCATTGCATTTGTCTTTCCAAGTTTTTACTTGGTGGTGAAACCATTATTAGTTTTCAATTAGTCCCTAGGACAACCCTATTGCAAGATCTCTCTCCTTTGCATTGAGATCTCTATGGTTATCCATGAATGAAATACTTGGAAAGTGGGTGTACTCTATGTCCTAAACCATATGATAGAATCTCTCTTGTAACCCATTTTTAGTTGTTTCATTTCAATGGGTGTGCCACTAGGAAACATACCCTCTTGCCATGAATTAGAACTCAGAGTATGCAATGGACATGTCCTCTAGTGTGATGGTCATCTCACTGGTAGGAAGATGAAGCATGCATGTGTCTACATTCCATCACTCTACCAGTGCCATTAACATAGAATTGTGGTACCTCATGGGGGGCATGATGTATGCCAAATATAATCTCGTAATCTATAATATCTCTGCATCCTCTCTTGAAAGTGTGGGAGCCAGGTCTCAGAGGCAACTGATTTTTCTACCACCTAGATGCTACCATGAATGGGAAGGAATCTAACAAAAAAGGAAAAATATGTTCTATAAGCATTCTAAAATCTTAAATATTCACATCAACAATTAAAAAGTGTATTGAAGTTGTTCTGGTGTACTCTCTTAAGGGTCCTAGACACTTTAGACCCCTTTTGGGACAATTCACAAAGAAACGAGACACTTTGTGACAAAAAGGGACACTTCATGACAAAAGGGACATTTTGTGACAAAAGGGGACACTTTGCAAAAAAAGAAGACACTTTGCAAAAAGGGGATGATTTGCAAAAAAATTCTCCATGGCCCTAAATTAACCTAGAAATGTGTATAAATCATAAAATAAATGTGTAAGGACAAAGCTAAGGAAGAAAATCACCTCACTTGATAATAATGCTCGCTACAAGCCACTTGATCCCATAGGTCATCTAGTCTCATAGGCATGGAATCACGCATCTAGGAATCTTCAATCACTCCTCACAAACTCAAGCTACAAGAAGGTAAATGAAAAAATAGTTAGAATTTACTTTAGTTTTTACTCATATATTTTAAAATTAGGGTTTTTACTATGTTAGGGTTAAGAAGTGTCTTTCATTCAAATTAACATAACGAGAGCTAGAGAGATCCATTTTTTATGTTGTTTGTTGTGTCAGAATCATGATTCTACTCTCGTTCTCATAAAATGTGTATCACCATGTGGTATGGTACTTGGAAATACCCTATGATATGACCTACCTTAGTCGATGTGGTTAGACTACTACCATGATTCCACCTCTATAAATAAAGCAGAATCAAGGGGGGGCATACATCTTCCCTCAAATTTTAGGGTATGTGTAGGATCATGGAAAAAACAAGCCCTTAAGTGGCAAAGAATTCAGAAAAATCAGTGTTAGGCAACTTGATGTAAAAATTTGAATAAGTTTTCTATATTATTTCAAAAATATGTAAGAATAGAATCTGTAGAAAATTGAATGTAGTTTCTAAACTACTAGGTTTATTTAAAAATAAATAAAATCTATTTGGTGAAAATTTGAAATTTCAATGCAAGAGTACTTAAATTTTAGGGAAAAATAAGAAGTAGGTTATCTGGACCACCTAACCATAATAAAATAATAATATATTTTTAAAGATTTTTATATAAGTAGAGGGACTCATGATGGATGTGATGCATATTTTTTGTAATTGTTTTCTTAGTAAATAATTAATTATGAATTTTTATTACAACTTTTAAAAATTATAAAAACTTGTATGTCCAACCACCTTAACTTGGTCAAAACTTCATGAAATTTATTTTTTATTTTTTTAATCCTATAGTATTTGAAGCATAGAATGTGACATGCTTTGATTCAAAAAATGTGATACCGTTTGAAAGTTATAGATGTTTTTCAATCAACCTATCAATTAGGACTTTAGTCATAATTTTAATAGAAAATGAATAATAATAATTTATTAAATCCATATTTAAGCATAATTTATATTGGTGGGAAGCTGATAATCTCCTCTAAAAACCCTTTTCATTTCATCAATTTTGGGTAAAAAAAAAGTTATCAGCCACATACCCTACAAATACCCATAATATTGCCATTTTTTGGCCCATCATGATCCAACACATACCCTTTATTTCCATGAGAAGTTAGATAAGAAGATTTTTTTTGACAACTAACGAATTTTTGTTGCAGGATGTGGTTCATAACATTTTGGTTTTGCAAATAGACATAGTGGGGGCTTCATTCTCCCATATTATGAATAAATCTATATGAGTATCCTTTTATGAAATAAAGTGTACTGTATAGAGTCCTTTAGATTGCATATGCACGTAGAGTCATATGGGTGCTAAAGTCAGGGCTAAATGTGGCAACAAAAATTGTACTCACTTCTCAGAGATAGTACAATTTCTTTCCTAATTTGGACCTATTTTGATACCCTTGCATGAAATACCCTTTAAATCATCATTAATAGGCCCTTAAGATCCATTATTTTGGATCTTAAGGTCAAAAATTATGAAAAACCCACCCTAAAAAACTATGGTGGGACACATTTTCCACCTTGGGCGAATGATTCCCCATAGGTGGGACCCATTCACCACCTTGGGCGAATGAGTCCCATTTGGGGATTTCTTGGGTTTTGAGAAAAAAATCACCTTTTTAATTCAAATTTTTTGTTGATGTTGGCCTATGAGATCTAAATAATAGTAAATTAGGTGTTAATGCCTATAAAAACAAGCTTCTAAGTCATTTTTTCATCTAAGCATGCATTTGCAAGAGCAATTTCAAGAGACAATCATCAAGATTCTTCAAGCATTATTTCACAAGAGCATTCAAGTTTCAAAAGCAAGCAAATTTGAAGTCTTGGAACAACATTAAATTGTTTTTGGAGGTCTTCAAGATCACTTTCATTCAAGATCTAGCATTTTAAAGAGTTGATCATTTTCATCTACAGTCAAGCATGACAAATTCTAGGTTGGGGACATGCAATTAGCCATCAATCCAAAGCTAATGACTTGTTTCCTAAGTGATTCCAACCTTCATTGTCACTCCACATTCATCCAAAGGAACTTGGTACACATTTTATTTAGGCTCCTTTGAGTGATTAGAGACCTCTCAAAGTGTGACATCCATTGTCATATTCTATTCATGCATCTCATTCTTGCACATTATAATAGGGTTGCATTGCATTTTAGACTTCCTAATCTTACTCAAACTTAAGGTTAGGGTTTACATTCCTTTTTAAATGCACATTTGATAATTTCTATCAAGGTTTAATTACCAAACTAGGGGCTTAATCAAGGAAAACCCACCATAAGCAAATCAATTCTATGTTCTATTTTGCAGGTCTTCACAAATTTAGATCCAAAAATTAATTTGGAAGGGAAGAGTGGATATTGGAGCATAGATCTAATTCCTAGAAAAGAAGAATGGAACTAATTCACTAGAAGTGGTGAATAAGTCTCACTACAAGTGTTTTTCAAGATTTTTGTAGACTCAAATACCCCTTTTCTTGAAACATGTTCCTATATAGAAACCATGATCTATGACTGATTCGCTTAGATTGGCGAATGAGTCCCAATAGGTCAAAAATTCTAATTTTTCAACACTTGTACCAAAATTCATTCAAGTTTGTTTTAAATTCTAAGGTGCACACATTCCATCCTACAACTTGTTATTCTATTTTTCATACATTTCTAGGTCATTTTACAAGTCATTCCATCATATTAGGCTTTATTATTACATCTTGCATTCCATTTTTCTTTCCAAGTTCTTACTTGGTGCTTAACCCTTATTAGTTTTCAATCAATCCCTAGGAAAACCCTATTGCAAGATCTCTCACTCCTTTGCATTAAGATCTCTAGGCTTATCCATGAATGAGATAATTGGAAAGTGGGTCTACTCTATGTCCTATACCATATGATAGCATCTCTCCTATCCCATTTTTAGTTTTTTCACCTCCATTCTTAAGGAATACAATTTCTTCCTCAAGAAAATATTGTTCATTACATATTTGACCTGAACATATCAACAAGCTTCTTCCATAGTTTATGTGCAAAGGTACCTTCATGGACATTGATTAAAATAGAGTATGCCAAACACAATCTAATTAGAACCTTGGATTTATAGTCCATAACATCATATTGAGCAACTTGAGTAAGATATGTAGGCCTTGAAACATTCTCATCAACAACATCCCATAGATCTCAATCTATCAACAAATCTACCATCTTCAACTTCCACATTTCAAAATTATTTCTAGAAAATTTATCCACCTCTATTCTCAATGGTGAACTTGCCATTTGGAAATTACTTCAACAAGATCACAAAGTATATTTTGCGCAAGCTCCCACTCAAATATGGATTAGTTTAAGAAACCCAACAACCCACAACTAAAACCAAAGGTGATCAGGCTCTGATACCACTTGTAAGGAAGTTAAGGTAGTAAAATAACTTCCTACACTAGTCTTAAGAGGAAAATAATGCAAAACTTTATTTATCTTTAACAGTTATAGAAACTTGAACATAAATAAACACAGATATCATGCATACCACAACATAGTGATTTATGTAGGAAAAATATTTTCTAGAGAAAAAACCCACACTCCAAAAGTCGCCTAATATATTATTCAGAAATAACAAACATTACAATATACTTGTAGAGCAAGATTTTCTCAAGAGTATCACCAACCAGAAATCTAGAGGCAACATGGCAACTATCAAACTCTTAGCATACATCACAATACACAACCATAATACAACACCCTCATAAAAAGGGTTGCTTTATAGGTAAGTTCAAGCTAATAAAATATCAACTATCAAATTTAAGACATAATGATGAATGGACCAGATTTATAATAATAAAATAAAAAACAAAATTTAGGTTTCAAGGGTGCTACCCCTAATCCCCCACCAAGGTGTGCTATCCCCATGCCCCCCCATTGTTGTCAGATGAGTAGTACCTTATGTATCAACAATAACTTATGTAATTGTAAGGTTGGGACACATTTTCCCAACATAGGCTAGGAGACTAATTGAAATCCTACTCAAGATAATTAATCATACATTAAATAGCTTCATTAAAGGTAGATACATATTGGAAAACTTGATTACAAGAAGTGAGTGGAAAATACTAATCAGGAAAAACATACAAGAAGTAATGCCAAAGAAGGCTAACACCTAGAAACACTTACACCTACAACATATTATGTTTGGTAATTTCAATACTAAACCTGTTGGTTATATAGGTTTTTCTAGCATTTGTAAGGCCTGGGAGTCATGTAAGCACTTAATTATTGGTGATCAGGCAATTTGTAGCACAAAAAATAGCTTATGGGGGTTCATATCTATATTGTGGAACCTGTGTAATAATAACAACAAGCCCTTAGCATTAATGCAAGGTTGCTCTACCTAAAAATAGTGTGACAATGGAATTTTTTTCTTTAATGATATTTTTAGTAATGAAAATCTAAAGATCCATGGAAAAATATATGAAGAATTTGATACAATTGATGTAAATAAGAGAACATACTTTATTTTGAAAAGGACTGAGTCTTGTGCATTTTTTTATGAAGGAATGAGGAAAATAATTATGATTAATTAAAATGGAATGATGGTACCCCGTTATTAGATGTCAAGTATGTTGGTTTCTACTTGTTAGCATATTACATTGTATGGTAGTTTTATGTAGTTGATTGTTCAACCATTTCAAACTACTTTGATGTTAACCATTTCTCAACCCTATTTCTCAACCACTTCAACCTCCTTTAAATGTATCTCATGATCATCACTGAAAGATACTAGATCCTTCATATTTTCTAACATATGGTATCATAGCAGAGTTGATCCACTCACCTGTAGCAGTGATAACGATGTCAATAGTATGGTTACATTTATCTTAAGCTACACGGTATAGGATTCCATTCAAGGCAATCTAGAGCTAGCTGATCACATAAAGGCTTTAGAGGTATTGAATGTATAAAGGTTTCTAAGGTCTAGAGTGGGAAATGAAAAGAATAGAATTTGAAGCCATGGCATAGACATGCAATGGCCCTGATATGATTATTTTGTGCTTGTCATAGCTTGAGAAGAAGATCATTGCTAGATGTGAAGAGCATATCCTTCTATTGGCGCATTCTATTCCAAACTGAATATTTTTGAGTGTACAAGGTTTTTAGAAATAATTATAGACTACTACACAAGTATGTATGTTGCACTATGTAAGGTTGCACAGGAAGGCCTTGTCAACCTTATTTAATTTGTAGATTCTATTTTTACAAAGGATCTAAATTATTGTTATATGTTGGATTCATGTGATGTTTCTAGGCCAATAAAATGCATAAAACAACTATGGTTCAAATGTAAATCATGGGTATGTGCAGATCATGATGGGCCAAAAAGTGGCAATATGATGGGTATGTGGTTGATGACTATTTTTTTACCCAAAATTGATGAAACGAAAAGGGTTTTTAAAGGAGATTCTCAGCTTTCCAATGATATAAATTATGCTTTACTTTGAATCTAATAAGTAATTATTATTCATTTTCTATTCAAATTACACTAAAGTCCTGATTGATCTGATTGAAAAACATCTATAGCTTTCAAAAGGTGTCACATTTTTTGAATCCAAAACATGCATCACATTCTATGATTTTCATACTATAGGATTAAAAAATAAAATTGAATTTCATGAAGTTTTGACCAAGTTAAGGTGGTCGACATACCGGCTTTTATATTTTTAAAAAGTTGTAATAAAAAATTCATAATTAATTAGTTAAATGGAAAAAATTACAAAAAATATGCATCACATCGGGGCATGAGTCCTCTACTTATATCTAAAATCTTATAAAAAATATTATCATTTTATTGTGGTTAGGGTGGTCGATAGACACCTACTTCTATTTTTTCCCTCAAATTTAAGTACCATTGCATTGAAATTTCAAATTTTCACCAAATAGATTTTTTTTTTAAACAAACCTAGTAGTTTAGAACAATTTTCTATAGATTCTATTCTTACATATTTTTGAAATAATATAGATAATTTATTCAAATTTTAACGTCAAGTTTCCTAACTCTGATTTTTCTAAATTTTTGCCACTTAAGGGCCTGTTTTTCCATGATGATCCCGACATACCCTCATGGCGGTTGGGAAATGTTTTTTTACACATGGTTAGAAGGAGAAGCACTCTTTTTGTGGGGAATTGATCATTTCATAGCAATGATCACATCCTCTAAATAAAATATATGAATCAAAGTAAGTACTAAAGATTTTCTTACATACCATCTTTGGATTTTTAAACCAAATTTTATACATAGAGTATCTAAAGTATTTGATTGGGATTTAGATTAGACTTGGATGATCCATAAATTGAGAGCACTAAAGAGTAAAAGTGGGTATAAGAAATTGCATTAAGAAATGTATTAGCTAGATTAAATCTTTGAGCAATGAAAGTGGGTCTTAGTAATTTCAAAATAAGACACATGAGATGATTTCATGGAGTGGATTAGATAGTTAACAATACTCAAAACTATCAGAAGGGTGCTAAGATCTAGACCTGTAACTCTACTTATCTCATTTTTTGTGACTATTTTCTCTTTCCTATTTTTACTTCAATGGGTGTACTCTATACCACCTCCCAAGTTTGGCCCACGGACACACACAAAATGTTGGGATGGAAAAGTAGGATACATTTTGGGAAAGAGATTTAAGTTATGATGAGATTTGAACTTCTTTTGAGGGGATTGCTATTTTGCTATATCAAGGGTTTTTGTATTATAAATAATACCATTATAAGTGTCATTCAAATTATAGTAATTGGGCCTATCCTTTCTACATATGATGAGGCTTCCAAAGGATAAAGTGTAATAGGGTCATATACTGGAGGCTGGTGGAACAAGAGGATGGAGAAAATTCCATAATCTCAAGTTGACTTCTCACTTTGAGATGATCCTTTACGTGAGAAGAATTTTTGGATTTAATTTCTTGATTTTTCTTGTTATTGCTGAAAAATTTGAAGAATACATATATTGTGAAGTTTTATTTTTTGTGATAAGTAAGGGGTTTGGTGAAGAGATCAGTATGAATTTTCTCCCAAATAGTTCACGAGACTATAACCAAGGACTATACCTGTATGAAGGTGGAGGAGACAACTTAAAGGATAGTTGTCCAATAATTACAATCAAGACCAAGGATTATACCTTTACGAAGGTTGAGGAGACAACTTGAAGGGTGGTTATCCAATAATTGTAGTCTGATTTGGGAGTTCATGGGAGGATGAAATTAGGAGTTCAACTTGTATCTACATTTTTATGAGGGTTACAAGACAACTTGGAGGATTTCCACTTGATTTAGGATTTGCTTCTTCAAAAGGAAAATATTTTCAAGAATATATAGATATTTTTTGTAACCAACAAATTTTGTTATGTAAACCTTAAGGGGGGGTGTCCCTTAAAAGGTGAATAAGAGCTTTTATGGGTTACATTTGCAGGAATAATGTAATAAGGGGGGACTTTTAGCATATTACATTGTATGGAAGTTTTATGTAGTTCATTATTCAACCATTTCAAGATGCTTCAATCTTAACCATTTCTCAACCACTTCAACCTCCTTTAAATTTATATCATGATCATCAATCAAAGATACTTGATCTTTCATATTTTCTAATAGTACATAAATGCTTACTCGTACCTAAGAGATACTAGAACATGTCAATAATTCTTGGAATATTAAAATGGGGAAAAAAGAGTGGTACATTATCATTAATGTGTGTTGGTCTAAAAAATTTGAACCCAAAAAAGGTTGTTTCAAGTGATTTTTGATGTTAAAAAAGTTGTTCATTGGTTCTAGCCATCTTGTTTTGTATGGTGTGTAACTTTGTGGAGGATATGAAATATATTTTTTTCGAATGTATTTTCCATCTTCTATTTGGTCAAAAAGATTGTGTAATATTAAGGCATGGGATTGTAGGTATAATATCACTTGGTTTGAAATTATGTATAGTAATTTAAAAGGTCTTAATGGTGAGTCAAATTCATTTTGGTTTGTTTTAACTACTCATTTTTTATGGTTTTAATGGAAAGAATAAAAATGAGCACTTAAACCAAGGCAAAGAAATGACCCTTGCTATGTCTAATTATAGACTCACATACCTATTGGTTGTTAAATAGGTAACACTAACAATGAAAATTCCCTCAAACAAGCTCCTCAAGATTTTGGAGAATGGTGTAGCATCAGTGTTCAAAGGAGATCTATAAGATGCAACTTACTAGCCTCAAGACCCCATGTAGATTGATCTCAAGACTCAAGATGAATAAATCAACTTCCAAATTTTTTTTTCCAAAACTCATTAGTATAAGATTCAAAAGTATGTAGTAGTAAGAGACCTAGAAATTATATGCCGAAATATTGATAGCTCTAGTTAAGAGTATAGCTCACCACCAATAGGAGCTATCCTTGGGTTTGATTCACTCAACATTCATAAAAATGTCTACAATAAGGAAAAGTGATGTGTGTAATATTTAATTCCAATATCAGATTGATTGTTTTGAGTTTCTTTGTAATATTTAAATATACTATCTTTTGCTTCGTAGCTTGGATGGGTTGAAGTAGACAATGCTACCAAGCTGGTCACATACATATTGTAACCAAACTTATGGTAATTTTGGTAATCAAATACAATTTAAAAAATAAAAAATAAAAAATCTAGATATTTTTTATCTCTTGTCTTCTTTCTCTATTGTTGAAGCTTGCACAAGGGAAATATGAAACATTGCAGTGAGACTTACATGCTCTCATTCTCTCTTTGATTACTTGGTTAGTAATGTTGTGAAATAAATTAATATTCATGTTTTGACAACATTATAAATTTCTATATCACCTATTATTTACTTTATTTGGTAAATCTATTAGTTTTTATCAAGTTTATTATTTCCAAATATATATTGAGGTATATTTACATAAACTAATAATTTAATATATGTACATTTTATTTTAATATTATGTTCTTAGTCCTAGATATACATAGGCTAAGTGCTTATATTTCTCTCTCTTTTTCATTTTGACTACCCATGGAGACCAAAGGATTAAAATAGGGGCTTGGTTATTATTGGAAAGATTCCACACAATCATCAATCATTTTCTTATCCCTAGCTACAAGTATTACCGAGCTTATTATCCCACATATGTTTTCAGCCCTTCTACCTCTTCCTTGTTATTTTTATTTAAATTCTAATATAATTAATTTTTACATTATTTTATAGTATTTTACATATTATTGGATCTCTTTATGTATTGCTGCTAGTGGTTTTATCTACCAATGTGTGAAGAAGTTAAAATTTAGAAAGAATTTGATTTCCAAAACTTTTTTGGCTAACATCTTGAGACTAGGACATGCCAACACATGATTAGGACCATCAGGAATTATTTAGACATTTGGGAATCATGGAAACATCTTAGATGGTGAGCTCCATACTTCATTTGTAGGCTACTTATTTCCAATTATTTTCATTATTGAATTGGTTTTTTTATTTCAATATCTATATGTTATGTAATTAATAAAATATCAACTTAGCTCTTAATTTTATCTTAAGAAATACATTGTTTGATAAGTTTAAAAAAAGGGAATAATTCTAGTTATATTTTTCTTTCTATTTTATAATAAGAACAAAACTCTACTTTCCAAAAATGAATTATATTCTAAAGTGAAATTAAATTTGGATAGGAAAAAATATTTTTGAAGCTCACAATTTTAGTTTTACATTTTTTGCAAGCCCAAATTATTTTATGAATCTAATAATGTCATATTTTTTCTTTGAAAATATGAAGCATTCAATAATGACTTCTCCTAAAAAAATTTGAAACATTAGATGAGGCATTAGAAAATTTTAATATTCTTCATTCTAACAATATTTCTAAAACAACTTCCACCAATATTTTAATACTTGTATATCTTATATACTTTATTTCAACAATATTGTTAATACTACATTTATTTTTTAGACACAATATCTTTATGCATTGGGTCTTTGATGCACCCCCACTTTCTCATCTATAATCATTTTTCAAAGTATTATAGCTCAACCTTGGCCTTCTAATTTATCTACCCACATCATAAAATAATTACCTATTCTTCTTGTGTTATTTTGAGTGCTTTGGCCTATTTCATAAGATAATTTGTATATACAATTATACGTATTATTTTCCACCATCAATATGACCTATAAATATAATCCTTATTTTTTAATGGCTCTAAGAATACTTGGGGTTGAAGGGGAATTTGATGAGTTGTTGGTATTTCTATCCTTTGAAATTAATCACATTTCTTAACATAATTTTTAATATCCTTGTGTGCATTGATGACCAATACAAAAAAAAATGTATAATCACATGTTTCTAATCATACCATTACAAACTATGTAAAACCTAATGATTCAATAAAAAAAATTATAATCACATTTTTTTAATCATACCATTATACACTCTATAAAAACATGTAGATTTTGTTTACCAATATTCTTAAAAATGTGTTTTTGTCTCTTCCAATGCCTAATATTTTTAAATATGAAGACATGTGAACTTTTATATTGGTGAAATGTAATCTTGATCACAAAAAATATCTATATGGTATTATTCTTATATAACATTTATCCTTTCTCTATATTTACTACTTTTTTATGTTGTATATTATTGTAATTAGAGCCTTTAAATTCATGTGCACACTTGATGACAAGTCATACTTGTACTTACTCTATTCAATAGAGGTGAATTTTGGTTTGTTTGTGTTGTGAACATCTAGTGGGAATACTATTGCATAGCCAACAAATTTGACTATGTCCACCCATTGTTACCTCTACCAAAAGGAAAGGGCCCCCAATAGTCTTGAAAAATGATAGAGAGGTAATGTTTGTCAAATGGTACAAGGAGGTGGTTAATATTTTCCATTATTTGGAAATTGTGAATCTCAAATCTAAAATAGCACAAATTTTCCAAACGAGGCCTAAACCATTCAAAATTGGACTCTCTAGTAAGTCTTGGTAGACAAGATTCAAAAAAGGGCATCCTAATCTAGCTTTGATGATAACACAAGGACAAGATAGAGATTTTGCACTCAATTCTAGGCCTCAAATTGTTGTTCCATTCTATGAAACATTGACAAAGGAATACACAATTAATCCTTATGGTTCAATGAAGATTTGGAACTACGATGAGACTACCATCCAAGCTAGATGAAAAGGTTTAATGAGAGTTCTTGTCAAAAAGGGCAGCAGAATTGTATCCTACATTATCTCCAAGAGTTGAGAGTGGATCACTATTTTATGTTGTGTAAATGTTGTTGGATACAAGATACCTATCTTTTATTTATTTAAAAGAAAAAACAACCTCAAAAACTACACATTTAATATTGTGAGTCAAGTACATGTATGGCTGCTCAACCCCAAGCATGGATAATAAACGACCTATCCTAAAATGGTACACCATTTTTTTGGTGTTGTACCTAGGGGTGTCTCACCCTCTAATAGACACCTCTAGATTTTTTATGGCCATGACATTAATTTTCCATTTTCTACCTTTAATAAAGCAAGATCCCTAGGAATTAACTTGCTTACCCTACCATTCCACACCTCTCATAGGTTTTAGCCACTTCATGTTAGCATGTTTGCATCTTTAAAATCGTATTTTAAAAAGGAAAGAGAAACATGGACTATGGAATATCCAAATTGAGAGATTAGAAGGGAAAAATTGGAAACACTTGGTAGTGCTACTTTTCAAAAAGCATTTATAGTTGACAACATAAAAGAAAGATTCAAAAGAACAAGTATTTGTTCTCTAAATCTAGATACATTAATGGAAAACATGAGGCCAAGTTAGAAATTCCTGTTTTCTACCCCGGAGGAAGCATCTTTTGTAGAAAACACTCTAAGTCTATCTACTGATGGTGTGCCACAAACTAAGGTTGAAGGTACAATTGGAATAGCTAATTTTGTAGAAATGCATATTCCACTTGAAACAGATAGTTTCTTAAACCAATAATCTCTAATTAGAACACTTGGTTTGGGTGATCAACATAGTCCACAAAGAACACATTTTTTGGGTGACCAAAATGTGTACGCAAACATATCTATTTCTCTATTCAGTGCACTAGAGGGGCTTGTAAATATTGGAATTTATTTTCATGTGGATTTACAATAAAGTCTATCAATTCCATCTCCACCACATAGCATGGTCCCACATACTTTACTGCCTTTTTATGTTGATTATAGAGAAAGTGAACCCAATCAATTAGGAGGTGATGAAGTGGATGAAATAACTAGTGAGGTGCAGTTTAGAAATGAAGAAGATTTTATGGAGCCATTGGGAGGCCAAAAAAGTTTAGACCTCTCCCAATTTTTGAAGTTACCCATTCATGTAGTGAAGGTTAAGTCTAAAACGCTAGTTTACTATGGGATTTTACTTTCAATAGGATCACAACTCCTCACCAAAAATAAATGCATGAAGTAGCTAAAGGAGTAAGAGGAGAGGAAGAAGGAAATTTAGTAACTAAAATATAGGAAGAGAAATCATATTGAATAGAAAAAGATTGAAATAATTTCAACAAAGGACCTCAAGGAGAAAACAAGAATTGAAAGAGAACAAGAATGACTACCAGCTAAGGTTCAAGTAGAATAGCAAAAGAAGGAGAAGGAACAAAAAAAGGAGAAACAAAGGATTGAAATGGAAGTTGTAAGAAAAAGAAAAAGAAATGGAGAAGGCTAGAAAAGAGGCAAAAAGTGAAAGGTGTCTCAAAAATCCTTTAAATCCCTTGCTTGACTATAATGCAATATTCATTGACTTTGTGTCTATTGATTTCCCCAAATATTGTACAATGTCTCCTACCCCAAGTATTAGCCAACCAATTGCAAGTTTCAATCCTACTCATTTGAATGACACAAACATGGGCGAGAAGTTTTTTATGCAAGATGAAGATACCAACAACACAACAACAAATAGCTCCCCATCAGTAGATTTCTCTTTTCTAGGTATGTGTAGGATCATCATGGAAAAAAAAGGGCCCTTACGTGGCAAAAAATTCAAAAAAAATAGAGTTAGGCAACTTGATATAAAAAATTGAATGAGTTAACCATATTATTTAAAAAATATGTAAGAATAGAATTTGTAGGAAATTGAATTTAGTTTCTAAACTACTAGTTTTATTTATTTATTTTAAATCTATTTGGTGAAAATTTGAAATTTTACTGCATTAGTACCTTAAATTTTAGGGAAAAAAATAAGAAGTAGGTGTTTGTCTGACTACCCTAACCACAATAAAATGATAATATTTTTTTATACGATTTTAGATAGAAGTAGAGGGCTCATGTCCCGATGTGATGCATATTTTTTGTAATTGTTTTCCAAGTAAATAATTAATTATGAATTTTTTATTACAACTTTTAAAAAATATAAAAAACTCATATGTTTGACCACCTTAACTTGGTCAAAACTTCATGATTTTTTTTTCTAATCCTATAGTTTGCAAAGCATAGAATGTGATACATGTTTTGGATTCAAAAATTGTGATACTGTTTGAAATCTATAGATGTTTTTCAATCAACCTATCAGTCAAGACTTTAGTCATAATTCAAATAGAAAATGAATAATAATTATTTATTAAATTCAAAGTAAAACATAATTTATATTGGTGGAAAGCTGAGAATCTCCTTTAAAAACCATTTTTGCTTCATCAATTTTGGGTAAGAAAAAAGTCGTCAGCCACATACCCTAGACATACCCATCATATCGCCACTTTTTGGCCCATCATGATCCTGCACATACCCTTCTATTATTCTTTACTTGATTGGAATGCTAGAGTGCAAATATTTTGTTGTGAATTTTTTAAAGGTTTCTAACTTCACACAACATTATGATATAAATTGAAACAAAATATTCCTACATGTAAGAGTCACTGTGATTGAAGAACAAATAAACCATACATCTAATTAAGTTGAATGTAAATGAAGAAGGCTATAGGAAACATATCTATCTATCTTTGTAATATATATATATATATACATACATATACATGAAATAGAATTATGATAATAAATGGAAAATAATTATCATATATTTATGTACATACATACATATGTACACATATACACATATAATTAGTTAAGGTGTGAAATGTAACTTGAATCAAAAATTTGATATTTCTAAATAACTTCAAATAGTAGTATGATATAAATTGAAAAAACATATTCATATATGTAAGAGTCATTGTAATTCTAGAATAAACAAACCATATGATGCAAAGGAATCACCATTTTGTTGTGCAATTTTGGTTTTCTATTTTGGGTTTTCTGTTTCTTGCTTTGTGGTGTTTTGTGGCACGCACTCTTTCACTGGCGAACTCTTTCACCTTGTTTTTGGATTTTCACATGTATCATGATCTTTTAGAAAATTTACCTATCACATTGTTCTCCAAAACCAAAAATAATGGAAAACAAGAGTGAGCAGGATGATGATGGTTTTGGAAAAGAAAGGGGATGATTAAGAGAAAAGATAATAATAGTTTTCAAATGAAGGAGGCTAAGCCAACTTTGGGAAAAAGAGAAACAACACCCAGTTCTTGAAGGAATGATGCAAGAATGTTTTTACTTCGGCACATTAGAGTTGACATTAAATGTGTGTGGTGAGAAGTACTTTCTTCTTAGAGCAGTGGACGTGTGGTTCTGTGAAGAGAATGCCAACAACGTATAAGGAAGATTAATCCTTTTATTACCTACAGTTTCTCTATTTGTTGCAAAATATTATTACAATAAAATTTATTTTCCTATTGATGGTATTTCATGTACTTGCATTCTACAATTTGAATAAGGAATGAATAAATTTCTATTGTGATTTCCTTGAGAAGGATTGGTTTCATTGTTTTTGGTGTAGTACATTGAAACTTGGTGATTTTGACTTCATTACCTATTGTTCAATGAGTGTGTTTCCAATCTATAGAATAGCTTGTTTAAATTTTCTTTTTGGTAGTGAGGATTGAAATTGGGGTTTGTCTTTAGTCACCTGAATGTTGATTCAAATTTCTTTATTATTCCATATTTTAAAACACTATAATTGATAATTGATATTTGTGAAGTTTTATGTCTTGGTGAGATTGCAATGATTCTATAATCAAAATTTTCTATTATATTTTGGTATTAAAGAAGTAAGAAATTGGTGAATAGTGGAAGTGGGCTAAATTTCACCAAGAAGAATGAGAGGAAGAGGTACTTAAGGAGGTGGTCAAAGAGGTCACAAAGAATGGATCTTGGAGATGTTACAAAACTTGATAGCAAGAATGGATGTAATGGAACAAGCACAATGAAGAGGAGTAATGGCAGATGATGTGAGTGAAATTGTGAAAGAAGAAAAACCACAATTCGATGACAAAGATCAAGAAGAGGAAGATTGATAAGAGTTGTTATGAATGTGGGCGTCAAGACAAGAATTGAACTTCCTACATACTTTGGAAGCCTGAATGGAGAGGAGCTAATAAACTGGATTAATGATTTGGACAAGTATTTCAAATCTGAAGGAGTGGTAGAGGAAATAAAAGTGATGTTTCATATACATGATTGAAAGGTCACACTACAATGTGGTGGGATTATGTGTAGGCTAAAAGACACAAGAAAAATAAGGAGAATGTGAAGTTCCTTCTAGTAGACTACCAAACAAATCTTTTCAAAAGATTGTAGAATATGAAACAAAAAGATATGTCAGTCAAGGAATATATGGAAGAGTTCTACAAGTCGGCGATTTAGTCAGGCCACGATGAAGAGGATATGGAAAAGGTGGAAAGGTATTTGAATGGTTTGAAATATAGTTTGCAGGATGAGTTAATTTTAGTGTCTCCATAAACTCTTAAGGAATTTTATCATTTTTCCATTAAGGAAGAGGAGTCTAAGCTTGTGAGGAAGCAAAATCAATAAGGAAAAGAAGAAGAGGCTTTAGAGGAAGAGGACCACAATCTAGTAGGCGAAAATAAATTCATCATGATGAAGGGGCTAGAAGTTTCCATGGACTGGCTAATGAAGAAAGAGGAGGTTATCCTCTAACAAAGGAGGAATTTGATCATTTGGTAGAGGTGGTTATCAAGGAAGAGGAAGAGGATATGTAGGTAAATGTTTCAAATGCAATCAGTATGCTAGTCATAAGAGTTTGGAGTGTCTGAAGTATTTGAAGGAAGGGTACACAAGGCCAAAAAGAGGAACTTAGATTGTGCAAGTTCAGAAAGAAAGTGTGGGATCATCTTCACATCATACTAAGGAACCTGAGACTAGAGAGTCTTTGTTGTTCAAAAGTGTTGTTGAAGCCACTAAAGGAGAGTAAAGAACTAGAACAAAGAATAGTTCTATTCAAGACAAGGTGCAAGGTGCAAGGTAAGTGCTGCAAATTAATTATTGACAGTGGTAGTACAAATAACTTGGTGGTTGTAGAAATGGTGGATAAGATAGGTTTGAAGAGGACTAAGTATCCTACACCTTATATAGTTTCTTGGCTTCTGAAAGGGCATTAATTGTTGGTAGATGAACAAGCATTAGTGGAATTGTAGATTGGAAGTTGTAAGGATAGTGTGATTTGTGACATCATGCCTATGGAAATGTGTCATGTATTGCTTGGTAGGCCTTGGAATTTTGATCATAAGGCTATACATGAAGGGAGGAGTAACACATATACATTTGAAATGGATGGAATCAATCACACTTTTCTTCCTGTGCATGAACCAAAAGAGGACAACAATAGTAGTAGCAATAGTAAGATAATGTTGGCGAGTGGAAGAGAGTTCTTGCATATCATGAAGGAGGAGGAATGGGAGTTGCTTTGGTGCTCAAACCAAAGGAGTTGCTTACCTCTACAAAATTGGAGGATCTACCCAAAGAGGTACAAGAAGTGTTGGATGAACATAAGGATATTGCTACACTTTATTTTCCTGATGAGTTGCCTCCTATGTGTAGCATTAGTCATCAGATAGATTTAATTTCAAGGGCTAGCCTTCCAAATAAGGTTGTATATTGGTTGAATCCTTCAGAGAATAATGAGATTAGAAGGAATATTGAGGAATTACTTCAAAAATGGTTAATAAGAGATATTTTGATTCCCTATGAAGTGCTTATAGTTTTGGTTCCTAAGAAGGAAAATGATGGAGAATGTGCATGAAATCTTGGGCCATTAACAAGATAACTATCAGATATAGGTTTCCAATTCCTAGAATAGATGATTTGATGGATGGATTGGGTGGTGCAAAGTATTATTCAAAGATATATATGAAGAGTGGTTACCATCAAATATAGATTATACATGGAGATGAGTGGAAGACAACATTCAAAACTAAAGATGGACTCTATGAATGGTTGGTTATTCCCTTTGGGCTCACGAATCTACCCAGTACTTTTATGAGGCTCATGAATGAAGTCTTGAAACCTTTTCTTAGGAAGTTTTTTATTGTGTATCCTAATGATATCCTTGTGTTTAGCGAGTCTAGAGGGGAGCATCGATAGTATTTGAGGATGGTGATGATAAGGATGCATGAAGAGAAGATGTAGAATAATTTGAAGAAGTTTGTGTTTATGCAAACTTAATTGGTTTATTTAGGTTTTGTGGTATCCAGTGAAGGGATGAAAATGGATAAGGATAAGGTACAAGATATAATCATTTGGCCAACCCCAAGGAGTGCACCTTAGGTTAGGAGTTTTCATGGGCTTGCTAGCTTTTATAGGAAGTTCATTAGAAATTTCAGTCATATAGTTGCTTCTATACTTGAAACTATTAAGGGGTCTAAAAGCGTAGTTTATATGGACTCAAGAGGCTAATAAGAGTTTTTAATTTCTTAAACACAGATTAAGTGAGAAACCTATACTAACATTACCTAATTTTAATAGTGTTTTATGTTGACTATGATGTTAGTGGATTGGGAATAGGGGTTGTTCTTAGCAAGTGTAACGCCACGCCACACAACCCTAGTGGAAGTTGCAATTTGCTACACAAATGAACTAATTTTTTTTTTTTGAAAAGGAACAATTAACATACAAGTTCACTTAACCATAGCCAACCAATCCCCTAAGGTTATGAGACTATGTTACTTAAACCAAACACAAAACATGAATTAAAACCATACCATATAATTACTTAACAAATAAAGTTCACATACATTCCATACATGATAAAATTTACATCCAAGGCATAAGAGATACCACTTGATCCCAATAACATAGTTTACAACATAATTACAACACTCATTCCCCGAATGAGGTAGTTCCAATAAGTATGATTACATATCACAAATTCCACCTCGATAACACATGAGGGGTAATAAAATTACAATAAATACTAAAAGAATAAAGCATGAGAAGAAACTGAATCCCATGAGCTCTCCAACTGGAAATCTCATCCATAGGAACAAGAAGCCAACCCAATGGATTAAGAAGCACGTGCCACCCAACCGCATGGAATCCAAAAGGTTCCACTCCCTCCGTGCTAGGAGATAGTAACAAGGAATTCCTACACAAGACCATCTACCACTAGACACAAGCTACACAAAATTGATACAAAAAATAAACACAAGTACATCATCACATGACTGAACGGTCATACGCACAACTCTGGTATGAACTTTTACACCACTGACATAGGTCACATTGCTTCTAGATATAAAGTAGATCGAGAATGTCACAAAGAACAAGTACAAATTGTTGACTTAGGAAGAGTGTCATCGCATAGCTCATCAAGGGATATACTCTGGGAATCTTCCTAGGCTCTGGCCCCCACTATGGGTTGTCCTAGTGACCTCTACTGAATCCCAGTACCCATTCTCACTCATGAGGAATCAAATACCTCTCATGAAGACAAGATAGATGACCTTCCCATTCTAGGCCTTCCTGTCTCATCACAAGTCTAGACAAGCCCTTGGGTTCATGAGTGAGGCATAATTAATCTTATTTAATGTTTGATGCAACGTAAGCTTCTAAAAGTTTATTTAGTTATCACTAAATTAACCAACTTGCAAAGAGTTTCCCTAACACCACTTTGTGTGTCGGCCCCCATTGCAAGCCACTCCTCTAAGACAACACACACGGTAAAAACCACAATAGTAACTAGATAATACAACCTCTCCAATCCAAGGAGGTAACAAATCAAAGATACTCACTCCAAACACTGGAGGCAACAAGGTCAAAACCCTCTCCAAACACTGGAGGAAACCAAAATACAAAACTCACTCCTTCCAAAGGAGGCACAAATCATATAACCCTCTCCTAATCCCAAGGAGGAACACACCATCCCCATTCGTGAAAACTAGGTAAAACAACATGGTGTAACTATGCACGTTTTCCATGGCAACGCAAAGGTTGACTAACAATAACGACAACCCGTACCAATAAACAAACCCCTATCTGGAAGACTTCCCAACCGTTGACTCTACTTCCACAACATTGAGGATGAACATGATAACACTACAAACATCTCCGACAGTTAAATAAGCTAATGTTCGGATTCCCTAAATCCAGTCAATCATAGTTTTCATTACTTGCATTTATCCAACCAATTAAACCCATTTCTTTTCTCAACATTGAAATATTTAAAAATAGATCATTTACTCTAAATTTCACAACCATATTCCAAAATAAGATGTTTTAATAAATAACATCATTGGATTAAAATTAAACCAATCATTAACTCTAAGGTTCACAATTAGATCCATAATCAAAGCATTTTGATGATTAAATTCATTTGACTAAAATAAACCGTTCAATAACTCTTATTTTCACAATTATAATCCTAATCAAAACACATTAACAATGAAGTCATCTGATTAAAATTTAAATCAATCGTTCTCTCTAGGTTTCATGATCATATACTATAAATAAGACCATTTGATTAATAAAACATTTAGATTAAATAATAAGTCACTCATTTACCCTAAGTTTTGCCATCGTATTCTATAATTAACACATTTGATAAAACACATTTAGATCAAATAAATTGGTCTTTATTTCAACTCAGCATTAAATAAATCAAATAAATCTCATCTGATTAAAATAACTCATTCATTATCTCCAAGTTTAATGATTATATTCATAATCAAGATATCTTAATAATTACAACATTTAATTAAAATTAATTAATCTTTATTTCAATTTAGCATTAAATAAATCAACTAAATCTTATCTCCACTTGAATACAATTATATTCCAAAACAAATATACTTAATAGTACATACTAAATCTATATCCTGTTATATATTTAAAGATCTAAATCACATTGTCGACATTAAAGGATATTAAACCAACAATACAATACTACTTGATCAATCTACACTTGATCAAAATCAGCATTTTAAATAAAAATGATCGATTATTTATCAATTTCATTTCCACTTATACAAATGAGTTAATCATTTCAAAGTCCCTATTTCAAATATTAAACCATCATTTTAACATACGCCTCTAAAATTAAATATATATTATATACATATAACATATATATATTATATATATTATATAATATATCTATTATATGTATAATATATATAATATATATATTATTATATAATATATATAATATTAAAATAATAAAAAAAAATGAATTTACATTTAGAAGAAAAGAAACGAATTTTCTTTTTGAAGAAAAGGAAGCCCTAATTAGGGCATGCATTGCCCAACCTCCCCATGGGTGGCGGGCCTGTGTGCACCGCACACAGACCATCCCCCATGGTGGCGGGGCTGTGTGCTCGACACACAGCATCCGCTTCCCCATGGGCAGCAGGCCTGTCTGCGTTGCACACATTGTCCACCTCCCACGGCGGCAGGGTTGTGTGCTCGACACATAGCCTTCGTCGCCCACAAGCGATGGGACTGTGTGCTTCACACACAGTCCTTCTGCCATGGGCATGGCAGCAGTTGTGGATGGGTGGTGATGGGGGATTGGCCTCCCCTACCTCCCCTCAAACATAAAAATTTTAAAAACTATTTTTTTTTAATTTACATTTTAAAATACAAATAAACTCTCCACAAAATACACATGGGGAACTTCACAAAAAAAAAACTAGGGTTATTTTCCAGAAATTAATTAAATGGAAACTCTAGGACATTTATAAATAAACTAGTGGGTCTTATTGTGCATATTCCCAACAAAATCTTGCAACCAAAACAATGAATTTTTTCAACACAACAACAAGGTTTAGATTTCAGTTTTGACAACAAATCTCTCTTGGTTTTCATTCTATTTTTCCATTGCTTGATTCTAGTTTTGGTTTTCTTTTCAAAATCCCACCACAAAATGCAAGTTTTCAAAATAATTTCTCATGGGTTTCATTGGATTCAAACAACATTTCAAATATTTCAAATAGAAAAATGAGGATTTAATCTATTTTCAAAATGAAGCAAAGCAAGAACAAAGAGGAACCTGATTTTTTCCTCCAAAGCTTGAAGCCTTCAACCATGGTGTTTTCCCATTCCTCCTTTGAATCCAACTCAAGCAAGAGTTTCAATCTCCTTCACAAATCCAAGCAAAGCCACCAACAACTCTCCACCCAAGTTTCCAAAAGCTTCCCACCAAAAAGAAAATAAAATGCTAAAATAGAGTTTCCCCAAATTTGGCCAAACCCTAAAAATCCTACTCACCCAATATATTTTTAAAAACCTTTGGAAGAAATTCCCATTTTCAAATTTAAAACTAATTTCTAATTTCTAATTCCAACTTCATGCATTTTTTAAAATTCATTAAAACAAAAGAATACAATTTTGCAAAGAATTTACTTTATCAACAATTTTCAAAAGTGAAGTAAAAACACATTATCACTTATCTATTTATTTAATTTAAATTTAACTCTAGCTACCCAAACAAGACTTTTGCTTTTATTTTAATTAAATCTTAATAACCAATAATGCCAAAACAACTATCTCATTTAATATATCACAATAATCTAATTAATCAATAAACTCAATCTAATTTTATTAATTAATCAAATCAATCAATAAACTAATAATTATTTTATTAGTTAAATCAAATAAATCAATAAAATAATTAATGTTTCAACATTGCAACTAAATACATTTAATCATCAATTAAATTACTCCTAACATTTAGTAACCTTTAAAATTTGAAATTAAATAAATCCTCAAGGTGAAAAAGGACCAAATAAACCAACTAACCTGACAACAACCCAACAACATGCTATGACTAGGGTGACGACTTGGCATAGAAAACCTAGCTACTATCTCCCAATCAAAATTCGTTGGCCAATGGACATGCTCAAACCTGTGAACCAGGTGGAGTCTATGTCATGTACCTGTCAACCTGCAACAAAGAGCATGTCAAATGTGCAATATATATATATATATATATATAATATGATCAAACACACTGTGAAGAGGAAATCTCAAAATTGTAGGGCACTCATAAGCGAGTGATACAATCTCATCCTCTTCACCAATACAATATCACTAACTAACACATCTAACATCATTGATATGAACAACATCATAAAACCTCATTAAATCAAATATCTTCTAAGTTAATCCAAAACATGTCGTAAAGATAACATCAAAATAAAATAACATCACATCCAAAATATAACTTTCACATCGTTTAACAATTCCAATCACAAGTGGCCTAGTTCCAAAGTCACATCATAACATAACAAAGCATTACAAGGAAAACACTGCCGATCCAAATATCCAAAATGGAGGGGTGTTACAGCAAGGAAGGTAAACAAGTGGCTTATTTTAGTGAAAAACTAAATGATGCTAGAAAGAAATATTTTTCTTATGATCTTGAATTATATGCATGTTGGTTCAATTGTTGAAGAAGTGGAGGGATTACTACTTCCTAAGGAGTTCTTTTTTTCACTGATAACCATGCATTACAGTTCATTAATAGTCAACATAAGCTAAATAAGAGGTATGCCAAATGGGTAGAGTATCTGAAAAGTTATAATTTTGTCTTGAAGAATAAGAGTGGGAAAAAATAAGGTTTTTGATGCATTAAGTAGAAGGTGTTTATTGTTGCTTGAAATTTGGGTTAACAATGTTGGTTTTGATAGTTTGAAGGAGTTGTATGCAAATGATGTAGATTTTAAAGATGCTTATGAAGCTTGCAATAGTCCAATCAGTAGAGATTGAGGACCTTGGATTGACTATATGATACAAGAGGGATTTTTTTTCAAAGGAATTAAATTATGCATACCTCGAGGCTTAATGAGGGACAATATCTTGAAAGATAAGTACAATGGTACTCTAGGAGGACATTTTGGACAAGACAAAACCTATATATAGTAGAGTACATAGTACTATTGGCCAAGAATGAGGGTTGATGTAAAGAAGTATGTGGAGAGATGTAGGGTATGTCAACATGCCAAGGGAAGAAGTCAAAATATTAGGTTGTATCAACCATTGACAATTCTATCTTGAACATGGGAATTTGGAAATATGGACTTTGTTATGGGTTTTCCTAGGACTCAAAGGGGTAATGATTCATTATATGTAGTTGTGAATAGTTTCTCTAAAATGGTGCATTTTATCCCATGTAAGAAGGCTAGTGATGCAACCAATATTTCTAATCTATTTTTCAAAGAGGTGGTTCATTTATTTGGAATTCCACAAAGTATTGTGCCAAATAGAGATATGAATTTTGTTGGGCGTTTCTAGAGAACCCTTTGCAAGAAGTTCAGAACTGAACTTAGTTTTAGTTCAACCTATCACCCCAAAATGGATGGCCAAACAAAAGTGGTGAATAAAAGTCTTGGTGACATGTTGATGTGCCTAGTCGGGAAAATTCTTGGTAGCTAAGATATGGCTTTGGCACAAGTGAATTTTGCTTACAATGATTATCTAAATCAGAGTACAAGTTTTAGTCCATTTTATGTTGTTTATGGGATGCATCCTAGGGGTGTCTTGGAACTCAGAAATCTTTGTGACATGGAGAAATGAAGCACAAATGGTGAGGAGTTTTCTCAAGTTATTCATGACCTTCATGAGGAGGAGACGATTAATATTAAAGGGAGAAATCAAGAATACAAAAACTATGTTGATACGAAGCAAAGGGAAGTTCATTTTCAGGTGGGTGACCTTGTGTTATCACATCTTAGAAAAGAAAGGTTTGGGTATGTGCAGGATCACCATAGAAAAAATAGGCCCTTAAGTGGCGAAAATTTTAGAAAAATAAGAGTTAGGCAACTTGACACAAGAATTTGGATAAGTTATCTATATTATTTCAAAAATATGTAAGAATAGAATATGTAGCAAATTGAATGTAGCTTCTAAACTACTAGGTTTATTTTAGAAAAAAAAATCTATTTGGTGAAAATTTAAAATTTTAATGCAATAGTACATAAATTTCAGGGAAAAAATAAGAAGTAGGTGTCTATCTAACCACCCTAACCACAATAAAATGATAATATTTTTTTATAAGATTTTAAACATAAGTAGAGGACTCATGTTTGGAAGTGATGCATATTTTTTTGTAATTTTTTTCCAAGTAAATAATTAATTATGAATTTTTTATTACAACTTCTGAAAAATATAAAAAACTCATATGTTTGACCACCTTAACTTGGTCAAAACCTCATGAAATTCAATTTTTCTTTTTTTAATCCTATAGTATGTGAAGCATATAATGTGATGCATGTTTTGGATTGAAAAAATGTGATATTGTTTGAAAGCTATAGATTTATTTCAATTAGGACTTTTTTTGTAATTCAAATAGAATATGAATAATAATTATTTATTAAATTCAAAGTAAAACATAATTTATATTGGTGGAAAGCTGAGAATCTCCTTTAAAAACCCTTTTCATTTCATCAATTTTGGGTAAAAAAAAAGTAGTCAACCACATACCCTACAAATACCCATCATATCGCCACTTTTTGGCCCATCATGATCCCACACATACCCGTTTCCTACATGTGATTAAAATAAGCTAAAAATGAAGAAAGTTGGTCCATGCAAGGTTATTTGAAAGTTTTCAGTGAATGCCTGTGATATCAGTCTTCCTCCAGGCATGAGGATTTCACCCATCTTCAATGTGGTAGATTTGTATTCATATCAGGGTGCTACAGATGAAGAAAAAACTAAATTGGATTTGAAATACTTTGAAGACTAGCACATCGCCAAACTCATTCCTCTAGAAATCAAATACATTCTAGAGAAATATTTGTTAAAAAAGACCTATGAAAATGAGTATTTCTGATATTCGGTGAAGTGGCATGATCATCCATTAGAGGATGCATCATTGTTAACTGCACCTAAAATTTCCACCTATGGTCATTCCACAGTGACCACATGAATGGGAATTCATGATCCTTTTGTCTCCCTTGGGTAGCCTAATGCAGGGGCATCACCATTTTGCTGTACAATTTTGGTTTTCTATTTTTGTTTTTTTGTTTGTTGCTTTGTGGTGTTTTATCGGGCACACTCTTTCACTGGAAAACTCTTTCACCATGTTTTTGGCTTCTAACATCTATGATGATCCTTTAGGCCAAAAATTTACCTAGCGCATTGTTCTCCAAAACCAAAAGGAAGGGAGAACAAGAGCAAGAAGGATGATGAATGGTTGAACTAGAAAAGAAAGGGAACGATTAAGAGAAAAGACAAGAATGGTTTTTAGTTGAAGGAGCCCAAGCCAAGTTTGGAGAAAAGAGAAAAAACACCCAGTTCTTCAAGGAAGCTTATAGCAATCCCTTTTCTTTGGCACAAGAGAGTTGACACTGAATGTTTGTGGTGAGAAGGATGTGTTGCTCAAAGTAGATGACATGTGGTTGTGTGAAGAGAATGCAAACAACATATAAGGAATTTTAATGCTCTTGTTACTTGTAGTTGCTCTCTTTGTTGTAGAATCTTAATACAACAAAAAATCCTTTCCTATCAATAGTGTTTCATGTACTTGCATTCTACAATTTGAATAAGGAAATAATAAATTTTTGTTGTGATTTCCTTGAGAAGGATTGATTTCATTGTTTTGGGTGTAGTACATTGAAACTTGATGATGTTGACTTCATTACCTATTGTTCAATGAGTGCATTGTTTCCAATCTTTAGAATGGCCTATTTCAATCTACTTTTGGCAATGAGGATTAAAACTGGGGTTTTTCTTCAATTGCTTGAATGTTGATTCAATCTACTTTATTGTTCCATCTTTTATAAACACTATAACTAGTAATTGATCATTGTGAGATTTTTTGTGCTGGTAAGATTACAATGATGAACTATAATCAAAATTTTCTATTACCATACATATAATTAAGTTGAATGTAAAAAAAAAAGGCTATGTGTGTAATGGAAGAAGCAATGCATGTTATACTATCATATCCCCAATTCTAACTCTTACAACCCTTAGGTGATTATGTTAATTGACTATATATATGTATGTATTTACATTAAAATATATATATGCATACGTACATATATGTACATACATACATATATACATGCATACACATATATAATCGACTAGGGTATGTAATGTAACTTGAAGCAACATTATGATATTTCTATATGACTTCAAACAACACTATGATACAAATTGAAACAACATATTCGTGCATGTAAGAGTAAATGCAATTGAGGAGCAAATAAACCATACATCTAATTTAGTTGAATGTAAACAAACAAGGCTATGGGTGCAATGAAAAGAAAGAAATTCATGTTATAGTATCATATCCCCAATTGTAACTCTTACAACCCTTAGGTGATCATGTTAACTTATATATATATATATATACATGTATATATACATGTATATATATATATATATACATACATGTATATGTGTACATGCATACATACATATGTACACACATACACGTATATCATTAGTTAAGGTGTGCAATGTAACATGAAGCAACATTATGATATTTCTATACAACTTCAAATAGTAGTATGATACAAATTGAAACACCATATTCATACATGTAATAGTCAATGCAAACTAAGGAACAAACAAACCATACATCTAATTTAGTTGAATGTAAATGAACAAGGCTACGTATGTAATAAAACAATAAATGCATGTTATACTATCATATCCCCAACTCTAACTCTTGCAACTCTTAGGTGATCATGTTAAATGATTATATATATGTATGTATGTACATATAAATATACATACATACATAAATATATCTATGCATACATACATATGTACATACATACACATATATAATTAGTTAAGTTATTACATGTAACTTGAAGTATCATTGTGATATTTCTATATAACTTCAAACAATGGTATTATACAAGTTAAAAAAACATATTCATACATGTACCTACCATGTCATATTGATATAAATATTAAAAAAAATGGGTCTTATATTGTTATTTAATGGGGCCTTGATTGTCTGCTCCTATCCCTAGTTATACATAATGAGCAATGTGTACATTATAATACAATGTCCCCATTTATACATAATGAGAAATACATGTTATACTATTTATTAAAAACTAGGAGGATCTAGGAGATGACCAATAATCACATGAACAAGAATTAAATTGTATTAGCTGACCCATTGAATAAAGAGCTCAAACCCTCAATATATAGTATGAGGATGAGCAACTACTTAACAAAAGAATAGGCACACATGCCTTAAGAATAGGAACATGTGTCATGGAATGAGGAGAGGACTCCTCATCCTATAGTGGTGGTGAATTGCTCTCCTCTATGCAACAGAGAGGTGTCAAGAGGGATTGTACACCTCTCAAGACACCTTCAACAACCTTGACACCTCATGGGGAATGAGTCAAGGGTTCACTCCAACACCTAACTAGGCTTAAGTTAGCCTAACCAGGGTAGAATCTTAATAGCTGCAAGAACCCCAAAGGACAATAACACAATAATTACAACAATTTTTTTTTTAAAAATAAACATAACATACATGTAATACACATTAAGTCATAACATGAATTTCAATTAAATAGATTCATTAACACATACATCCCTTGGGGTACACGAAGATTCATTACACAACTTAGATCCATACAACATCAATAAAGAATAAAATCCAAAGATATAATCATTAACAATAAATATAACACATACATGAAAAATTCATTGATAAGAAGCCATCTGCACATAAATACAACATATGCATGATTAACATAACACAGTGAATAACAACTACCATGGTCAATATCCACGCCAAGTTTAACATTTCATTACAGTACAATGTTCAAAAAGTACAATGATGTAAAAGTGTTCCCAAACATAAATGGTAACCATACACAAGATACCATGATACAAATGAATAGATGAATACTAGCATCAAAACTGGCTCCAAAACAAATACAACTCTGGAGTCACTGTAACAGCACCAATCCGCACCTCTCGATCCTCGACTGGGGACCCAATGGGGTGCTTAGCACGTTCCACCCGACCATGTGAGTCCGAAGACCCACCCCCCGTGCTAGGAGCTAACAAGAAAGAGACCTCAACCAAGAACATCCAACAAAGAACCACAAGACTCAACGTCATACAAAAGTATCATAACACTCAGGAACTACAATGACATAATCAACCACATCCAAGAGTCATAAATCTCATCACATAAATCAAAGCAATAACCAGCAAACAAATAACCAAAGGATGATCATGAAACACTTCCAAACATAATACAATTCCAAATTGTAATTAACCAACACAATAACATCATATCACAGTACCATAAGAGTACAAGGTCATAAGTCAAATATCAAGGAGATCATACAAGACCACAAAGTACACCAAAGATAAAATAGGGTAAAACCATAAATCATCTCAAATAATTGTGTTTCATCAATTCAAGACAAAGAACCACTTGCAGAGGATTTCCAAAGTAACAACATAAGAAGGAGTGTTAGAGGAGAGTGTCATCGCATGGCTTAACATGGATTCTCCAGGCTACCTACTTGCAAGGTACCGCCTCCATCTACTGACGGATTATCCAGGAAACCAAGCACTAGGAACCGCCTCCATCTATGGTTATCCAGACTACCTATCTCAAGGAACCGCCCATAGGGTTGCTCATGCGGAACCTTAACCTTCATGAAGACAAGGAAACGATCTTGCCAACCACGGCCTTCTCAATCCCCTTTAGTCTGTGGTAGCACTAAAAGGTGGATGAGGCATCAATTATCTTTTTAATGTGATTCTACCCACCCCCTAGTTAATTATTTAAATTATCACTTATTAAATTCACTCTAACGAGGGCTATCCTGGCGCCCCTTTGTGCGCCGACCACCCACTTAGAGCCACTCTCTCTCTCTAGACACTCAAAACATAAAAACCAAAATCCAAGGGTTGTACAACATAACAAGTACATTAGATCACAACAGAAGAAGCATGCAAGGCATTACCCATCTTGCCATAAATACATAATCAAAATCTCCATGATTCCCGTACAACCCTTTCAAAAACATGAAACCAAAACACTTGCCACAACAAGGGCACATAAAAGGAGGAACATTAACCAATAGTAAAATAAACCTCTGGAAGATTCTCATAAAGTTACACTAGGGTTTCCCCATCAAAGAACTGACAGCAATAATTGCAAGACCTCAAAGAACTATTTCCAATATAAATATAATGAGCAAATACACCAAAATAAGATCAACAACTCCACTCAACAACACCAACAACTTCGATACGAACTAAATCGAGAATCCAAGGGAAACCTCTATTTTCTCCTCTCGGAATACCCATAATTCAAAGAACTTTTCAATTTGACTCATCAAGTAGAACCATCAATCATGACAAAGTTAACATTAACCAATTTGCCACTTAGGTAAAGAACAAAAGAACACATACTGGTTCCCAACGAATAGCAACATAAATAAAATGAGAGAAAAACTCCAACTCAAAAATCAACTCAGGAAAAGTCACATTGAAAGAATCCATAAAACCACACATTCTAATAATATATCCATTCATTCAATAAGAAGTAACTTGAAACATTTTAAAAAGAACATTAGTTTAAAGATCAATCATTTCCAACATTTAAGGATAGCACAATATTACGAAGTGAAAATAAAATCTAATGGTTTAAGCCATAAGACACTATTCACAAGTATACTCTTTCAAACACAAATATATTCCAATTTACACATTATAACAACAATCTCCCTTCGAAGATCAACCCACTCAAACCAACAATTTGATCCTGATATCAATCACAAGTATTTTCTAGAACTGTTCTTATAGAAATCCCACAAATCAACTATTAAAAGAATATGAGGGAAATTGACTTAGAAAAGATCATCTAATTTTATTCATTTACATAAACCCTTTGTTTAACTAAATATAATTAATCAAAACATTTATCGAATCAACAATCATTCACTAGCCTTTATCGTAATACCCAACTATTTAAAGTTTTCAAATTTATTTACTTCCATTTATCTTATAAATCAATTCTCCCACCTAAACAGAAATAATCCTTATCGCCAATATTATCTATATACAAAACTCTACTTTTCATTATTTCTAAGTTAACTATCCCACTTGAAATTAATCAAATTGAGAATAAACTAATCTATGAATGTTACCCAAATTATTAACATAAGGAAACTCTCTCTCTAATAACTTAACTACCTAATAATTCTAATTTTCTAACTCCTATAAATAAATCATTTTCTGAACATAAACACATTAATCACAAAGTCTTAAGGAATAATTCCATACAAGGAAACCATCAACACATCAACCTTTAAGAACACTATCTTAAAACACTTACAATGAACAGGCCATTGAGACATCTCCATAAATATCCCACAAATAACACCCATCTTAAAACAATTAAATAGCACTTAAACCAAAAACACTTTGTTTAAAACACATTTACTCACACATTATAACCATAAAGACCTTCCTTTAATTTAAGCATTATTTCAACGTTTTTACCACTTATTTTAATTAAGAGAGTATTTACTACAAATAATTATATTTAAAATAACTATATCATTTATAAGATAACCAACTCCATCAACTGTTTAACACGAATTCTAATTATAACTTTAAAATGTAATACTAAGATGACAATTCTATAATTTACAACTTTATTATAATACTAAGGTGACGACACTAATAGATTATTTCACACAGTAGTTTGATAAATAATTATCATTCACAAACTCATTAGATAACAAAAAGGTAATTAAAACCATTTAACATTTAATCAGTATCATTTAAATTAATTAACCTATGAACCTAGGATTTATCCTCACTTAAAAATAACTTTATCATTAACCTTCAAGTAAAAGAAACTATGTAAATGTAGAATCACTTATCTCCTTTAGTGAACCCTAAAACTTAATTAACCATATAAATCAATTTACTTTAACTAAATACACAGTTCATTTATCTACAACAAAATTAAATACCTAATTCAATAATGTTTGTTCCGTTAAAATCTTTTGTTAAATAATATTTTACTAAGCAACCTATCAAAATAACCATTTTCTCTTTAATTATTTACCTAATTCATTCCCTGGCACAATAATTCACAAGTAATTGTCGCAATATTTTATTCTAAGTAACCAACTACCTATTTGCCAAGAGTATCCATTAGCCAATCCTAAAAGCATGTGAGGAGTTTAGATATTTAGATAACATTTATTTCATTCTAAAAGAATATAAAACAATTAAAAGATATCATGAAATTAATACTATAAAATTAAATTACCAATTAAGAGAACATGTAAGAAAATTCAAGATATATTTTATATTATAATTTTCCTCAATTTAAATCTCACGTTAAAAACTTTTAACCTATCTTTCCATCCTAATTTAGATACAATGATTAATAATATTCAAAAAGGACATTTGTTTCTTCCTAAGGTAACAAATGTGAGAATTCTAACTGCACCATCCTTAACCCCTAATGACTAACTACCTGGCAAGATTTCATGCCAACAATTAATAACTTTATTTATTCAAAACAAGATCCTCTAATTATATCTCACCTCAACCAATATCTAACCTAATTATTAATAAACAAATATATATATATATAACTTCACTTTCTGATTACAAATAAGAGATCATTTATCTAGCTGGGATAAAAATCTAATTCTTCACAGCACAACCTTAACCTAAATAAAATTAATATTTTTAGTTAATCTACTCTAATTCATTCACTTCATTAACTAAACATCTTTCAACGTAATTTCCTTAACTACTAATATTACGAATATTACCTAAAAGCAAGACCTTCACAGTAATAAAAGAATATACCCTTTGCACAATATTTACCTTAAACCTATTCAGTTACAAAAGCATAACCCTAATTCCCGATATTCTAATGTGTCACCCATTTTCATTATATAGTATAATCATTAATTTTACAACCAAGATAACATTCTTTATTATTTCTCTATTTACCTCAAAACCTATCATACTAACAGACCAAAATTTAATTTAACTTTTTATAAATTATATTTATTATCAGCAAAACGCAACCATAAGGGAGCAGCTTGATAGCAGCCTCGTATTTTAAGCATAACGCCAAAACTATAATCTGGGTATGTGAGATTTTTGGATAGGAAATAGAACACTAGAATTTGAAGAAACCCTTTAAATTTACCAGCAAAATAGTTTGTATAAAAAATGTTATGGATGACACAATTAGACTGTTTGAATAGAGTCACAGGAAACAGTTTACCAGTATAACAATATATATATCTATTTTTTTTACAAACAAAATATAATATGTATATATATATATAAACAATCGCAATAGATTTAAAATATTATAATTTAAATCAACATTTTAATGGATCTTTAATCCTAATCTCACATCTATAAATCTATAAAGAACGAGAGGTTCATCAATAATAAAATAAATGAATTTTCATTAAATCACTTAAGAATATGAAATGTAAAATTTACCCAGAATACAAATAGATTTCAATACGTAACTAACTTTTTATAATTATTCACATAAAATATGAATATAGATTGAAACCACCGCATATGATTATAAGTTGAAAACCATATCATAAAAACTTAAATCAAAACCCTAGCACCACATGCAATTTGAATCTTCAAGATGATTTACAATTCGCACACAACATATCAAAAATATAGAGAGGGGAAAGAAAATTGTACTCTTTTCCAGAGAGCATTGACAGGAAATTTCAATTGGCGTTGTAAATCAATGTTGTCTGGAACCAAAAACCCTAAGCCGAACAATCCATGACAGAAGGAGCCACCCTTCAAACCCGCCAATCCCCCTTTTATCTCTAGAATAATTCTCATTTTAATAATTTGTTTCATGGAGTCTTTTCCACTCCCTTCGGGAAACCGTTCAACTTCCAGCAGTTATGAATGAATGACAGCCACGACCCTTAATTATTATTTTATAATCTAATCTTTAATATATGAACCAAATAGGTCATCTATTAGATATTCAATAAATAATTAATAATTTAATCTTTCTTTTAGTTACAGATAAATATTTTCTCCTTAATTTGTTTATCGAATTTAAACATTAAATGATAATTACCTTGCAATATTCTATTTTTATTTATTTCTATTAACAATGTAATTTTATTCTTTCATAACCTCTAATTATATTAAAACATTTAATTAATTATTTATTTCACAAAGAAATTAATAAAAATCTTATCACATTGTTTAATTACTCATACTTCTTTTAGTTATTATTTTAATTTAATAATTAACCATCCAAAATAGTTATCGTATCATTTACTAATGTAGTTCATTCAGTTATAATTTCACTTCCCAATTAAATTAAGTTCCCTTTTAATCCTTTTTAATATTTTATCACTTTTAAATTTATTAATTGAATTTAATCATTAAATGATAACTATCTTTCCTCATTTAATCTGATTATTTTAAATAACTAACTCCCAACAATAATTAAATTGACGTTTAGCATTGATTCTAATTCTTTATTTAATTCCAAATGAAACAGGTAACCTTATAATTAAATTAATTTTATTAATCAAATCCAAACATATTATTAGTGTTACCTCATAACCTTAAAATTAAATTAAATAATAAAATCACCACATCATCATGACATTACTAACAACTACTTACTTGACATCAACGATAATCGAAACGGGTGTAAGACCAAATATATCAAATAACACTCTTTAAGCATAGCTTAGGTGGGTAAGAAGAAATGGGTCCCAGCTACAAGCCATGTTAGGTACCCATGCACAATGCAAAACTCTCAAAAATGAAGATAGAAAACCTAGTGGGAAAAAACTATCATCCCAAAGAGAGAAAGAAAAAAAAATGTACTAGTGAAAGCAAAAGAAAAATAGGACTCAATTACCCCTAAGAACTACTTCTATCACAAAAGTACAAGAGATATTCCCACCATATGAGAGAAGGAGAGAGACTAGAGAGCCCCCCCATAAGATGATGGATCCTATAGTCCAGAGTGATGCTCAACAAAGAATACCGAAGAGAATCCACGAATGTTGAACCACATTTCTCCCCTTCGGAAGAAGACAAACCACTGAAGTGTGCAAGTAATCTTCCCATTCCTGATAGGAACATGTAGAAAGAAGTATAAAGGTCTCTCAATTTTGTACAAGATCTAAAGACATAGATGATGGCCATAATGTCTTCGTAGAATGCTCAATGATCTCCAATTAAAAGTTGATGTGTGATGAAGATTCGAGAATAGGAGCCACGGGGATCATAGATGTATGAAGATAATTGGAACCATAAGAATCTAATATTGTCACTGTAGAAGCTGATATAGGTAAGGCATGAGCAAGAATATTTGAAGAAGACAAGGTTGATGCAACTTCATTGAAGTTGTCATAAAAAAAAGACTGATGTCCTCAATGTGTGCTTCCATGTCAGCAATGCAGGACTACGAAAATACATGAAATGTCAGGTAGATATGTATCCCAATCAGCAATGCTAGGAAGACTAATAGCCTATTGCAAAGAAGTGTTGGAAGCTTTTGAAGAAGTGATTCAGAAATCCAATGAATCAATAGGTGATGATGGGGTCTTAAAGTAAATCATCTGACTACCATGTACATACCCAACAGATGATGTCTCATAATATATCTTAGTGAGATGATATTTTTTTGCAAGTTCTTTAAAATGATCAATTAGAGCATTTGTAATATCAAGAAGATGTTGTCTTAGTTCATGAATTTCATGAATTTGACATTCTTCTATCGTATGCTTTTTCATCCCACAAAATGCACATTTAAGTTTCCATTTATTATGAGTTTTTTGAATTATACTCAATTGGAAGGGATTGTGCATGAGAGACATGATCAAAATTGTAACACTATATAAAGCAGAAAATAATTTTTTCCCTCCCCCCAACAATGGAACTATTGAAAGAGAAACCCCCCCAAATTTTGGCACTTTATAACTTAGTGCATTTTACAAAATAAATTTGACCAATGCATGGAGAATGAAAAACCATTCACTTTTGAAAAAAAAGGTACTCAATTTTGAGCTATCGAGCAAAAGTTATTAAATAGTTAATTTCCTACAAAAAATGACCTAATTTAAGTAACTACACTTTAAAAGCAAGAAGTAAACCTATCAAAGAGGTGAATATGGGCTTCCAACTACTCGTTGGAATCAGGGTGAAGTGAAGAATGCAAAGGGTATGATTGTGAGGGGGAATTGGCCTCCTACCAATCTGGGCCTCACCCTTCATCTTCGACAAGCTATTAATATGTTAACTTTATATATAAACATGATATTGTGACTTTGAAAAGTCACTTACATACCTCCACATACAATTTTTCCACAAATTTTTAAATACCCCAATTTACAATAAAAGACAAATGATTGAAACAATGCAACACATGTCATATGAAGGGAGATTGACTGAGTCAAATGTGGATATCATGCCAAATTGAAGTTTTACAATATTTTTCAAAACCAAACCAAATTAAGATTCCATCAATGTAACATATTTTTATGCCTCCAACTATGCACAGTAAGATCTCAGATGCCAAGTCCTATTATGCCATGCCTCTTCTATCTCCCTGAAATGCAAAATGAAGATTGCAAAACTATGGCTTATGAAAAACACCTCAGTTAGAGCCCACGCCACCTGATATGCGGTAGATATGCCAGCAATAAAGTAGGCTATGTAGGGTGTAGTGGAGTGGATAGATAAGATGGAGCTAGACGCCTGTCTAAAGATAACCTTGCACCATCTTTGAACAGAGATTACGCCTCTGGAAATCACCAAACAATAACTAAAGTAGCGCCCTCCATTTTCTTCTTTACTATAGGAAAAAAACAAAGGAGGAGGTACTGCTATATAGAGGAAAGGTCGATCATGAATGGCATGTTAATGTGTATGAGCCACATGATGATGATAGAATGCTTTTATCATCCCTCAATGAAATGCCTAATAAAAGTTGTGGAAGTCATGTCCAGATTTAAAGAATATGGCATGTAGATTATATTAAAATGCTATGACTGAATGTGTATAAAGATTGTGCCTTAGGCTATGCTGATAAAACCTACAACAATTAGCTTTGTAATATTTGTGTTTCCCATAGAACAACAACTACACAGGATTCAAATAGACTAAGAGGAGTCACATCAAATGAATCTTGATATATGCATGGCTAGAGGTATAGACAGTTGTGTGAAATAGATGATGGCAGCGTGGGAATGACTAAGACCTACGTGTGAATGGCTGTGGGTCAAAATATTAATGCCCCCTCTTGTGCCACCAAATTTCATGCCAGCGTTGCAAATAACAGTGTAACCTGCCAAGATACAATGGCAACTGATTGGAAGTGAACGCTGTGGACCTTTCGCTAAGGAGAAGGCTACGGATTGAGATATGTGCAGGCCATGCTATAATTCACAAGCGCACAACAAAGCGCAGGCCGCGAGTAGGAGAAATATGTGGAGATCATTGGCAAAAAGGAAAAAGAAACTCTGTAATTATTGAAATGACTGATAGGATGGATTGGGCAGTGTAGGGTATGGTTGTGCATTGCTGTGGTTTGTGGCCTTCACTAGGGTTGTGGTGCAGAAAGAAAGAACAAATAAAGAAGGTGCCTACCGAAAGGCACGACCTCAAACCAAGCCGATGGCCATTTTTATTGGTTGTTCGACCTTGATACAGGGCATTCAGAGCCACATGCAGAGATCTCCATGCACTAGAACAGGAGTTTACACCAGATCTCCTCTCTCTTGCAACAATCAATCTATCTCTCTTAGATAAAGCTTCCACCAATGAAAATCATGGTTGTATCTTTCAGATCGCACTCCGGTCCTTAAAGTGACGTGCTCTGATACCACTATTCAAATTTCCTATGAATGGAGAGATTCATGTTAGGGATGGGGTTGATTTTCAAACTAAATACGACCGAATTGGTCACCTAATAGCTTACAAACATCTCCACCTAAATCTCTAAAGCTTTGATACTATATTAAAAACTAGGAGGACATAGGAGATGAGCAATAAGCCCATGAACAAGCATCAATTTGTATTAGCTGACCCATTGAATAGAGAGCTCAAACTCTCAATATATAGTATGAGGATGAGCAACTACATAACACAAGAATAGGCACACATGCCTTAAGAATAGGCATATGTGCCATGGAATTAGGAGAGGACTCCTCACCTTGCAGTGGTGGCGAGTTTCTCTCCTCTATGCAAGGGAAAGGTATCAAGAGGGATTGGACACCTCTAAGGACACCTTCAACAACCTTGAAACTGCATGGGGAATGAGTCAAGGGTTCACTCCAACACCTAACTAGGCTTAAGTTAGCCTAACTAGGGTAGAATACACTAACACTATTGTATCCCTAGTTCTAACTCTTACAACCCTTAGGTGGTCATGTTAAATGATTACTATATATACAATTAGTTCAGGCATTATATATAACTTGAAACTATAAAATTAAGCAAATATTTATAACCCTTTTTGATACAACATTATGATATTTATATAGTAGCATGTATATATTATTTATTAATAATATGTATAAAAATGTCGAGAGATATCTTTCTCGAGGCATCTATCCCACTTTTATGTAAGTAATAAACTAACAAATAGATGCCTCAAGAAGGATATCTCTCGGCATTTTTTATATATACTATTAATAAATAATATATATATGCTAGTAGCATTCGCAATGCAATATGAATGACACAATTCTTAGGGTTAAGGTTAAGGTTAGGATTAGGGTTAGGGTTAGGGTTAGGGTTTGCATTATGGTTTGGGTTAGGATTGAGGTTAACATTATGAATAGGGTTAGGTTTATGGTTAGTTAATGTTAATAATAGGGTTAGGGTTAGAGTTGGACATTTAGTATTATGGTTGGATTAGTGCTAATAGTAAGATTAGGGTTAGGAATAGTGTTAGAGTTAGGGTTAGGGTTAGGGTCATGGTTAGGGTTAGGGTTTGCATAAAATTTATGGTTAGGATTGGGGTTAGGGTTAGGTTTAGGGTTTGGGTTTGCATTAAGGTTTGGGTTATGGTTATGGTTAAAGTTAACAATAGGGTTAGGGTTAGGGTTGGAGATTACATTTGGGATAACTAGGTTAGGGTTAAGCTTAGGGTTAGGCTTTGAGATAAATTTGAAATTATGGTTGCATTAGCATTAATAGTAAGATTAGAGTTAGGGTTAGGGTTATGCTTATAATTAGAGGTAGAATTAGAATTTGGGTTAGTGTTAATTGTAAGATTAGGGCTAGGGTTAGGGTTACAATTATGATTATGGTTTAGGTTAGGTTTCAGGTTAAGGTTAGGGTTAGGGTTCAGTTTAGGTTTAGAATTAAGAGTAGGGTTAGCGTTACAATTAGAGATAGAATTAGGGTTAAGATCATGGTTATGGTTATGATAAGGGTTAGGTTTAAGGTTAAGGTTATAATTAGGGTTAAGGTTAAGGTTATAGTTTGATTTCAAATTAGCATTAGTTTTATGGTTAGGATGATAGTTAGGGCTAATGTTAGGTTTAGGGTTAGGTTTATGGTTAGGAATAGGTTAAGGTTGCAATTTGAGATAGAATTAGGCTTAGGATTACGGTTAGGGTTAGAGTTAACATTTTGATTATAATTAGGGTTGCAATTAAGGTTAGATTTAGGGTTATTAATAGAGTGAGGATTATGATAAGAGACATAATCAGGATTAGAGATAGGGTTGAAATTAGAATTAGTGTTAATTAGAAATAATGTTAGTGCTAAGGTTAGGGTAAGAGTTAGAGTTAGGTTTAAGGTTAGAGTTGGCATTAGAATTAGAGCTAGAATGAAGGGTAGGGATGTAATTAGAATCAATGTTAGTTATAGAATTAGGGTGGTTAAAAAATAGTGTTATTTTTAGTGTAACAATCAAAATTATAATCTTAACCCTTGTCCTACTTCTAATGCTAATCCAAATTATAAATGTAACTATAATTATAGCTTTAAAAATAATTCTAAGCCTATTCATAATTAGAATTCTAATTAAAATGTTAATTGTAATTGTAACCCTAATTAAAACCTAACCATAACCCTAACTGATCCCTAACCCTAACCTAACTTTAACTCTAACTATAATTAAATGCTAATCCTAACTTAAGTTAAACCCTTACCTTAATTGAATATAAACCCTAACCAAATCCTAATTGAATCTTAACCCTTATTGCAATTATAAACCTAACCCTAATCCTACTTGAATTATAACCCCAACCCTAACCCTAACATCCAAATTTATCATAGAACCCTAACCCTAATTAAATCTTAACCCTTATTAAACCCTAATCCTAGGTAATAGTAATTAATTCCCAACCATAAACTTGACTTGTGCTCCAACTCTGACCCTAACTCCAACCCTAATCAAATGTAAACCCTAAGCCTATGATTTATCTTAGAACCCTAACACTATTGAAATTCAATCCTAATTGAACCTAAACACTAATCCTAATGTTAACCCTAATTGAATCCTAACCCTAAACTAACTTTAACCTTGTCTATAATTGTAACATAATCCTAACCTTAGTTGAACCCCGAGCTTAATTGAATATGAACCCTAATCATAACTATAATTGTATATCTTAACCCTAATTGAATCCTAATTGAATCTTAACTCATAGTAATTGTAACCATAGCCATACTCCTAGTTGAAATCTAACCAGAACCCTAACCCTAACCCCAAACTTTATCCTAGAACCCTTACCCTAATTGAACATTAATTAAACCTTACCCCTAACTCTAATTGAAGATAGTAAACCAAATTAAACCCTATCCCTAACATTGATTAATCCCCAACCCTAACCTTGAACCTTACTTCATCTTGGGAATCCTAACCTTAACTATAAAGGTAATCTTATTGAAATTCAAGCATAATTGAACCAGATCCCTAATCCTAACCCATTGCAGTTCAACCCTAATTGAACCCAAACCCTACCCTAACCCTAACCCTAGCCTAAACTCAATTGTAACTGAAGCTTAATCCTAATTGATCCCTAACCCTAACCCTTTCCCTAATTCAACCCTAATCCTAATTAATCCTTAATCCTAACCCTAATTGTCACCTTGATCTAACCTTGGTCACTTATTTCCTAAATCCATGCTTTATCTTAAAATTAATATTAAACCCTAACCCTAATTTTAATTCTAATCATAATTATAACCAAATTATAAGTAATAAAAATTACAGAAATAATAATAATGTTATATGAATTGTTTTTAAATTATATGATAACCTTAAGTGTAGATGTAATTCTTGATAAAATTAATTTTTTAAAGATAGATAAGCTAACCTTAACCCTAACCCTAATTGAACCCTAACCTGAACCCTTAGCTTAATTCGGCCTTAACCCTGACCACAATTTAACCCTTAATCTATCCTCAATTGAATCCTACCCATAACCCTAGTTAGACCATAACCTTGACCCTAATTAAGTCATAATTAAACTCTAAACCCAATTGAATCATAATCCTAACACTAATTGTAATCATAGCTCTAACCTTAACCCTAGTTAAACTCTAATTCAAACCTTAACCATAACAAGAAATTTCATCCTATAACCATGTCCCTAATTGAACCCTAATGCCAATTAAACCCTAATTGTAATTGAACCCTAGAAACCTAGCCTTAACTATAAGTGGAAGTGTAACCTTAGTTATAATCATGATTCTAACCCCATAACTAACCCTAACTTTAATGTATCTATAATTTTAATCCTAATCATAACCCCAAGAGTTATCCTAAGACTCTAACCCTAATTGAACTCTAACATTGACCTTAATTGAACCCTAACCATAATTATAATAGTAATCATAACCCTAACCCTGACATAATTTTAACCCTAATCCTATTTTAACTTTAACCCTAACCCTTATATTCATCCTAGAACCCTAACCCAAATCTTGATTGAAGCCAAAACCTAACTCTAACTTTAACCCTAACCCCAAGATTTATCTTAGAACCATAACCCTGTTCTTGATTGAAGCCCAACCCTAACTCTAACTCTTACTCAAACCCTAACCCTAATCCTGGCAAGCTAGTTAGGTTTTACCTCTATGAAAAGGCAATTCTAATTTTTCATCCCTTTTTCATTACAAAAATCTATTCTAAACCAAATATGAGAGAGAAAAAGAGAGCTAGGGTTTCCTGACTCTGAAAGCTTGCTTCGAGAGATTCAAGGGCTTGGATTTTTATGAATAATTATGTTGCTTTGCTTCAGGATTTGAGAGTATCTCCTTTATTGTTATCATTTGTTTGTTATTTTTTGCATATTCCTTGCTCTTTAAAATGATAAAAATAAAATAAAAATATTTTAAAACCCTTACAATAATTAGTGATGTTTATTTATATAATAATATATATTTATTTACTTTCTTTGTATTAATTTTATAATTATGAATTGATTTTAGATGTGCACTTACTATGAAAGGTTTTCATATTAGACTATATTATTTAAGTTGCTATATTTTTGTACAATTAAATATTTAGTAAAACCTTAAGTTTATAATATTTATTTACAAATATATGTTAATTTTGAATAAAATAAAATATTAATGATTGTTTCCTTTTTGAAATATTTTCAATCGTTTAAAAAATATTACATTTTTAATGTTTTAAATATATTAATTTAAAAACATATTTTTATGTGTAATAATACATTTAAAATATTTCTTTTTTATTTAATTTTCAATGTTTTTAATTTTAAATACATTCATTTATTTAAAATTTTAAAAAAAAAAAAATCATTCCTTCATAATTTTATTTCAATTCTAATATTAATAAGAATTTTACAATGAATCAAAGATTTTTTAATATTTTCAATGCTTTTTAATTTTAAGTATATTAGGATATTTCTTTTTTATTTAATTTTCAAATTTTTTAATTTTAAATACATTAATTTATTTAGATTTAAAAAATTGTTTTCCATTTCTTTATAATTTTATTTCCATTATAATATTAAAAAAACATTTTACAATGAACCAAATATTTTTTTTCTTAATATTTTCAATATTTTTTAATTTTAAGTGTATTAACATGCAAACTTAATTTTATATGCAATAGTAAATTTAAGAAAGTTTTTTCATACTTAATCTTATAAATGTTAGAAACTTCTTTATTTTTATGAGGAAAGATTACTTAAATAAATGTCAAGAGATATATTGTTTTAAAAATATCTTGAATATTTTTAAATTTTAAGTATATTAATTTAGAAGCTTATATGAATTTGTAAATTTAGAATATTATTTTTATACTTAATTTTTTTAATTTTAGAAACTTCTTTTTATGTCTAATAATTTAACATATATTTTTTATACTTTATCTTTTAGAACATATATATTTGTTTTATACTTTATATTTATAAATAATAATTGAAAAGTCCATAAGAACATTGAAAAATATTCAATTATGATTAAAAAACACCTACACAATTAGATATGGTTTGAAAAGATAATATCATCTATTGCAGTTTTAATATACTTAAAAAACATCAATCCATATTTTTTGGTGGTGTCTTGTAATTTTATGTAGAAATTTTGTTTATAAATTTTATTTTCCTTTAATTTTTTAGTGCTAAACTTATTTGAAAGAAAAATCCATAAGAACATTTAAAAATCTTTGATGATGATTAAAAAAAACTTACACAATTAGAAATGGTTTTAAAAAGATAATATCATGTTTACAATTTTTTTAATCAAATTAGACATTTCTAATATAGGAACATTAAATAGAAGATGAGAATAACAATTGATGCATTTGCAGAATAAAGGCATTTAAAAATCAACAGAAAAAAAATCTAGTTCCTCCTTTATAGAACTATGTTTGGAATGGATATTATTTACATGTTTATAAGGCCTATAGCTATTCTCCCACTGCAAGTACAAAGAAATTTCAAAACATGAGTATCATGCAATAACACACATGATAAATCCCATGAGAATATCCAAATTTGTATTAAATTAATATAATTCATAATTTCATTTATCAGATCATTCATTATGCTTTGATTGATCTGCAAGTAAAATGAAAAATATTTAGCCTCAAATGTGTAAATGGGATTGACTAATATTGGAACTTAGATATCTACAAGAAATGTTTTAAAGAGGTTTGTCGATAAAATAATCACAAAATCAAACATCCAAAATAAGACAATTGCTAAAAAAATAAAATAATAATAAACATAAAAAAATCATTCATTTTAACATTTGAAGATTTGATACTAAATATTGCCATAGATAAAATTGTTCCATACCCTTACAAGTTGAACATAGAAATGGAAGCACTAATCTAATTTTAAATCTATTAATATCTATACTTCTATCAATATACTTTCTTTACTCACAATCATGTTCATACTTTACTTTCAAAAAAGCATATTGATAAGAAAAATCAAAATAACAGGCGAATAGGAAAAATAAATGAAAATGAATTTGTAAATGCTCCATCTCTGCAAAAGTGACAAACTTGTTAATATCACTGTCACTAATGAATAAAATGGGAAATATCGTATGAACCACGCCTGCTTAGCATTCACTGAAACATTATTGATCTGATGAATGAAGTGGATGCAAAGGATTGATATTATATGTAAATATGTAATTATAGAAAAAATAAATAATAATGCTCCTAACAATGATTGCTACATACCTCCACTATATGTGATTTTGATGGTCTTCTAGCATTAATAGCAATAAGTTTCCTGAGAGTGAATCATTTCTATTGGATTCCATTCATTCCCACATTGTCCATACATCATTCAACTGTCTTCCTCCACAAATTTGAAAAATCTCAGAAAAAGTAGTTTGGAGATCTGTTTCCCTCGATGTGCTTCTCTCTTCTCATCATGCTAGATCTGGAGCTTAAAACAATGCTAGCAATGGCTCAACATTGGCCTCACTTTGTCATGGTACTTTATGTGCGAGCCTCTCGCTCAGCTTTCTAGGTCAGACGATGGTATATCATTTTTATGGGCCTTGTCCTAGAAATTGTTGTTGGATATGGGAGAACAAGAGTGGTCTCAACATAGAGTTGGAGGATTCATCAAAATTGTCAATGCAGCGCCCATAAACCATTTATAAAATTGTGCTTCCACTAACGTCCATGAAGGCCACTCTTATTGCTTTCTTTTATTTATTTGTATTAAATTTATAAAATAATTATTTTCTTTCATTTGTCGTGTGCATTAATGTTTGTCTGACAATTACCTTCGTGTCACCTCCTCTTCCACTATTGTCGTTTGCATGTCAATTTCAAACTTTTTTTTTATTATTATTATTGACACAAGTTGTTTGCTTTCATTTTAGAACGCCTCTCAATGCAATAACTTCAAACAATATTATGACATAAATTGAAATACCATTTCCATACTTGTAAAAGTAATAGTAATGGAAAAACAACTAAAACATAAACCTAATTCATTTGTATGTAAATGAACAAATCTATATGAAACAATAATTTATATATCTTTATCATATATATGTGTATGTCTAAAATTCCATATTTATATTGACAGTATTGGAGGTTATCATATACTTGACTGTTGAGAGTTTCATGCACCTATCGTTTGGAAAACTATGTGTATTTGTGTAGGTAAATGCAATAGATATTTGTATATTCTTAAAGCAGCTGTAAAATAAGGATGATAGGTGGAATAGTATGTATGCATGCAAATGTTATTAAAAAAAATCAAGATATGTATGAATAATAAGCACACATTGAATAGTGTATGCAATTGGAATGTTATAACACCTTTGAGATATACATACTTTGGAAGCTGCAACATATGCATACAAACATATTCATGTATGCATGCATACCTATGTACATACATACATACATACATATGTATACATATATGCATCTATCCTACATGACATACATAAATACATACATATGTATGTATGCATGCATACATATCTACATACATTAACTAATATACATACAAACATACTTGCATGGCATACTTGATTAAGGCTTGGTATGCTGAGCATTCATAATTTATCATACTTAGAAAAATCTAATCCCAAAATCAACATAATAACAAAATCAAAACATTGTATTAAGCATGTATGATAAGAGATGATAAATAAACATAATAGAATAAAAGAAAATGTAAAGAACATGTATATATAAAAATGTGACATGTTAAATTATAAGATCTACCACATTTTTAAAATGGTAATAAAAAGGTCCCCACACTACAGTAGATTAATGAATTTGGAAAGAAAAGACAAATACTGTCCTGTCCTACCAAGACAGATGAAATGTATATTAATCTAACCATTCTCTTGGCAAGGTGGTAACACAGCCCCTTTCGTTTTAAGTCCACTTTTTTTGGCTTCCGTCCACTCAGTAGGGACACAACACGTCGACTAAAACGCACAGACATCTGTAAATTCAAAAGGAGAAAAATGTCGCGAAATATTAGGGCACGATTATAAATGTCGAAATGCAGTACGAAATATATAAGGCGATATTCTTATTAGAAACAAATTTACATAAGGAAATATTCTTGTTAGAAACAAATTTAAATAATACGTCTTTTATTATTTAAGAGCGTGCAAAACTGTTTTGACGACACTTCATCTATTTTCAAATATGAAGACAGGTGATCTTGATAACAACAAATATCTGTATAGTATTATTCTTATATAGCGTTTATCCTTTCTCTATATTTAGTGCTTTTTTATGTTGTATATTATTGTAATTAGAGCCTTTCGATTCACGTGCACATTTGATGACAAGTCATACTTTTACAATTTTTTATTTGTTTGTGTTCTGAACATCTAGTGGGAACACTGTTGCGCAGCCACCGAATTTGACGGTGTCCACCCATTGTATAATTTGTTTACGCTCGTGTGATTTCCAACGTGCTCTTCTCCCTCTATAAATAAGATCCCCTTGTCTAGATTACTCCATAGCTTGAAAAGTTGTAAGTTGGAAGAAAAATATCAAGCATGGCGGGGTTGTCAAGTGTGGTGAAATTAGCTTTCCTTGTTTGTTTAATTTGGGTGGCACCATGGAAGGCTTCTGCAGCCCTTGTCCAGCACAAATTCACCGTGAGCATTTAAGCATGTTTTTATGTTAAGTTTGATGAAATGAGTGGTATGTTAAGCTTAATCATGTTGTTTACCGTGTTACAGATTGGCACACAGAACGTGACACGATTGTGTAACACGCAGACGATTGTGACGGTGAATGGACAGTTTCCTGGGCCCACTATATCCGTTCGCGAAGGTGATAATCTTGTGGTTGAAGTGGAGAACGAGGGGCCGTATAACGTGACTATACACTGGTAGGTTAGGCTATAAATAGAAATTGCATGAACTTGATTTTCTTACGTATTAAGTATTTGTGATTTGGCAGGCATGGGGTAAAGCAGTTGAAATCAGGCTGGGCAGACGGACCGGCCTACATAACGCAGTGTCCCATTACTCCTGGGAATAAATATACCCACAACTTCACAATCACAGGACAGGAAGGCACGCTGTGGTGGCATGCACATATCTCATATCTGAGAGCCACTGTGCATGGAGCTTTGGTCATTTTACCCCGGGAGGGAATCGCTTATCCATTTCCCACACCGGACGCTGAGTTTCCTATTATTTTGGGTGGGTACATCTCTTCCACCTTCTGCTATTGACAGAAGAGATAGTTTGTAATTGCTAAATCTGGAATCTGGTTTATGGTGTGCAGGTGACTGGTGGAATGCCAATGTGGAAGACGTTATAGCAGAAGCGATTGCAACAGGCGCTCGACCAAACGAGTCCGACGCAAACACCATTAACAGCCAGCCAGGAGACTTTTTCTCTTGCTCTGCCAATGGTTTGTAACCTTGGGCACTTATGAAAAACAAAATTGAAATCAGGAGTAGCTTTGAAGTGTTAAGTAATTAATGAATGAATTATGGATGCAGATACAATCCGTGTTTTGGTTGAGCGAGGAAAAACGTACCTATTGAGGATTGTAAATGCTGGGATGCTTCAGGGATCCTTCTTCAAAATTGCGCAGCACAATATGACTGTTGTGGCAGTGGACGCCGTTTATACCAAACCATATACAACCGATGTGCTGCTCATACAGCCGGGAAACACCATGGATGTGCTCATAACAGCTGACCAGCCGTCAGAGCGCTACTACTTTGGCACCGTCTTATACGACAGCCAGCCTAATGCGGAGCCATTCTCAGAGACTCCTGCTACAGCAATATTGGAATACAATGGCAGCGACAACGCATCTGACCCTCACTTGCCCAGCTTTCCTGCATTTAACGATACCTCTACTGCATTCAATTTCAGTACAGCCCTGAGAAGCCTGAGGCCCTCCGTCCCACAGACTGTTGATGAGGAAATGTTCATAACAGAGGGATTGGGACTCGTTCCCTGTACGGAAGATTCCTGCACGGTGTTTACAAGATCCGTTGGAAGTTTTAATAACATTTCATTCGTGGAACCAAAGACAGCGATATTGCAGGCTTACTATAATAATATAAGTGGAGTGTTTACCAGAGATTTCCCAAATAATCCTCCCCAGAAATTCAATTACACTGGAGATGTGCCCATAGCTCTTTGGGAGCCCGAGTTGGGGACAAAAGTTAAAGTTCTCAAGTTCAATAGTACTGTTCAAGTAGTGTTCCAGAACACCGCGATTGCTGTAATGCTGAACCATCCCATACACCTTCATGGCCATGATTTTTATCTTGTGGGACAAGGCTTCGGTAATTATAATCCCGAAGTAGATCCTGCAAACTTCAATCTGGATGATCCTCAGATGTTGAACACTGTCGGAGTTCCTACTGGTGGGTGGGCGGCCATTAGATTTGTAGCCAACAATCCAGGTGTTTGGTTCGTGCATTGCCATTTTGAATCTCATTCTGCATTTGGTTTTGATATGGTATTTCTCACTGAGGACGGGCCAGGAGATTCTGACAAATTGCCGCCGCCTCCTTCTGATCTACCCCAATGTTAGATCGATTTTATTATCGTTAAGTCACTTACAGACGACTGCAAGGCAGAGTTTGTATTTGGTCCCAAAAAAATAGAAAATAGAGCTGATACGCCATGGAAATAAGATTATGTCTGTATTAATTTAGTTCAGAATAAGAAAGTTGTGTCATCCAAGCTCACTCTATTTTTTTCTTCAAAGGAAGTGAGAAGCAACGTTTTGTTTCTTTCCCATTGTTTGTTTTAACTAAACTTTCAAATTGAATAAACTAATTATAAAAGATTTAAATACATAAATTTAAATATAAATTGATAATACAATGTGACAAATTTAAAATAGCTAAGACTAAAACATATTAAAGAAATTGGTTCAAAATAAAATTGCATAAATTTTAATGTGAGTAAGGGGAATGCAATGTTAGAAAATTTTAAGTAATTTGTTTTATATTTAATTTAATTTTTTTAAAAATAAAATAAATATATAGTTCATGTATAATATTATTTAATTATGAAATTATTAGGTAATCTTATTTATTGTTGTTGTTTAGATTATTATTTAATTTTTAATAAATTATTTCAAGATATTATATATAATTTTAATTTTAATGTAATTATAAATTATGAACTTTTGATATAATTATAATACTAAGATTTACATACATATATAGTTTCTCATTTATTTTTGTGTTTAATTTGAAGAAATATATTGATATATGTTCATGGCGAAAAATGGGCGATCTTGTGTAAAGTTAAGCCCATTTTGCTAACCTAAATTCATTTATCATTTATATGCATTCACATAATTTTCTTCTTTATCACATTTATTCATACAACTACTTCTATATGACTATTAGCCACCTAGAGTTAAGCATTTGTACACAATAGGACATTTTCATGACCACCTTGTGGTCACAAATTATCTCCTTCCTTTCCAAAATTTATACTATATTCTACCTATCTTATCCCAAATTAAGGAAAGTACACCCATTTCTACCTTGATCATTTTTATCAATCTTTGTTTATGTGTTCCTTTTCTTATTAGAATATTTCACATTACTTCTATTTTCTCAATGAATTTAACATGATATGGACTTGTCTTTTTATAGACTTTCTCTTTCACCTTGTCTTTTTCATTATCCTTATTGCTATGGTATTGTCCTTTGAGGCTTTATATCTCTTAATTTATCTAGGACCTTTGCTCTCCCCCCTCTCTTGCTTTTTTACTCATGGTAACCTACTAACAAAGATGTTTGAATGAAGGATTATTAGAATTAGGAGAATCTAAGAGATAAAATACAAGCATAATGAACAATAATGCATAGATTGTATTTAGTTGACCCAAATGATAATGAGTACAAGGCCTTTCTTATATAGGAAATGAAGGTACAATCCACCTATGAGGTGAATTGACAAGTGCCCTATGAAGTGACACAAAAGATTATACAAGTGTCCTATAGGTGTTAGCCTTAAGAACACTTGAACTGTGCAAACCAAAAACCTTTATGACCAAGTCATCAGCCTTGTGTGGCCAAGTGTTGAGGGCATTTGAGGTGAGATAGAAAGTCTTCCAACATCAAAAGGTATGTTCATGAAGTTTACCAAACAAATTGGTAACCTCAAAAGAGGCTTAAAGGTTGCACATTTAGTTAGAAAAGATGTTGTCTAACCTCATCAACCTATGTACACTTAAGTATAGTGAATAGATTAATTATTCACACTAATTAAGATAACCTTTGAACAAAGGTTACCCTTCATTTGAAAGCTTGCAATAATTGCTCAAAATAATTACCAATTTTTTTTCAAGGTCTATATCTTTCTTTGAAGATACCTTCAAATGAAATCCTTAGAGTGGCTTCTTCCCTTTCTTGTTTTGGATTTTTCTCAAAATTTGCATTTTTGAACCTCAAGATGAACCATCAAATTGAATCAAATAGACAAGATATTTAGTAATTTTGTACCACTTGAAGTAAGATTTTAACAAGTATAATATTGAATATATTTAATTTTATTATTATATTTATTTTCTATTTTCTAATGAAGATAAGTTTTCAACAATTGTGAAGTTCATTATTCTACACATGGAAAAATTGTAAAATAGATAATAAAAAATGAAAATTGTTTAGGCACAAGTATTCATGTTCTTATTCTAACAAAAAGAAAAAAGTTAATTAAGATGAATATTAAAAAAATGTGTGTTAACAAATAAACCTACATATGTCTGAATTATAGTTAATCTCACTTCGTAAATTGATTAAAATAATGGAAAAAAAATCCATGTACTATATATTGATGTTATAATTCTATATTTAAAATTTATAATTTTATCCTTTACATAAAAAAAAATTATTCTTTACCAAATAAACATCACCTTTTAAAATATTATTTATTGTAAAAAAATAAGTTATTAATAGTTATGTAAAAAAAAATCACAAATTAATTTTGATTTTCTTAAAAATTATATTTATAATGTACCAAAAAAAATCTCAAAAATCGTTAGTTGACATCATCTTTGAATTTATAATGGTTTGGTGGATATAAGTGTTAGAAAGTTGAAATTTGATGTAAAAATTTGATTTCAATTTCTTATTCTAGCCAAAAAAGTGGAAACACAATTGTAGGTTGAACCTTTAATTTCTAATTATTATTTTTAATTCACCTTGCAAACTTTTATTTTCATATTATTCAATAATATTTAGCTTCCAATCAATTAATTTAATTTTTTGTTTAATTTCATTTGTTTACCACATCTATTGTTGACACATTTTCTAACATGCCAATATATTAAAATAATTGATGGGTGATTAGCCTCAAGAGTCTTTTCTTGATTGTAAATTATAAAGGTGACCCACATAACTGTGAAAGAGATTCTTAGTGCAATATCATTCAAGGGGATCCAATAGAATTATCATAATAATATTAGTCATGGATAACCTTTATACATCTTTATTTGATTTTAAAAGCATGCACACAAATATGCTTCAAGTTTATTTTATGATTTTAAAACTTTATACAAGTGATTAGAAGATAAATTTAAATGAAACATAACTTAAATACTTATGGTAGCAAGAATAACTTCATAAATAAGAATTATGAACCATGGGAATCAAAAATACATTTATGTTTTATAAAATATTCCTTCCCAAATTTTTTGATGAAATTAATAGGTTTTCAATATAAACAACAATCTTCACTCGATTATATCCAAATAAAAATAGTTAATCATACTTAAGAAATTCCAATAACTAGATATCAAATAAAATAGATTTACACAAAATGAATCAAACTCTAGTAGATACTTATATTGATTAAGATCTTATTTCTAGAAAAATTAGGACTATTATGATAGTCATCATAACAACAACATGTATAGTTTTGTAACAAATGAACAATTGAACTTCCCTATAACTCCTATGTCAAGTTACGCAGTAGATTTAATTCCCAATCCTCCATTCACATCTCACATGTGTCGATCTATAACCCCAATCCCAATCTTTGATAACACTTTGGCATGTGTTGGGTAAGAGCTCCAATCCTTGATCTTAGGAAACTCTCTACCATACATAGAATCATAACCTCAATCCCCAATCTAACACAACACTTTGGCATACAACATGCATAAAAAAATTATCCTCAATCATTGACAACTCTTTGACGTAAATGAAGTAGCAACCTTTATCCTCGATCTTTGATAATACCTAGGAACCAATCAAATAACAACTTCAATTGGTGAACTCTGACATCACCTTGGGTGAGTATCCTTTTATCCGATTTTTTATAAAGAGACATACAATATTTTCTACATCATTTGTTAATTAATTCATCATCATAAAACCATAATATTATTCATATCCCAAAGATGCTTAAAAAATAAAAAAGAGAATGATTAGAGAATCTAAGCCTATCTTTCTAAAACTCCATACACCATTTGGTGGACTAGAAAGTTTGAAGTAAATCATCTTGATGTGACCCTTGTTATTGTAGCCATAACACAAGATGATGAAAGTGTAAAAGGAGAATTGATCCACAATGTTACTCATCCATCCACTCATTGCACAATGTGAATCAAATAAATAACCTCAATAGATCAAAGGTGAACCCAAAAATATTCATTTCCAAACTACACAAATATACTCAAGTTGATCATTCAAAGTATTTCACTATCAATAAGACACCAATTGATATGTAATGTACAATAAAAAATCACTATTATCTATTACATAAATACATGAAAATAAGAAAAATAATTACTAGAGATTAAAAACCATGAAAGAAAAAGAACATTAATATGTGGAGAAGAAAACTGAAGTTGAATATTATATTCAATAGGTTTCAAAATTTTACGATCCTTTGGATTATAATTATATAGTTTTTTTGAATAGGGAAGATGACAATTCATTCCCTCCAAAAATCAAAAGAGGGTAAATTAAGGAGAATACCAAATTTCATTTGACATGAACTTTTATATTATCTCTAGATTCATTATATTTCATAAATAAACTGACATGAAAATGTATGCCGATTTTTGTATTCACATTTGTTGGTTGTTATTCTAAGAATTATTTTTTCCAAGTAATTCACCAACCAAAAAATCCCCATGACATTCATGTGATAGTATAAATTATCTTTGAGATCCAACTATTCTTTAGTAATAGGTTTCTACGAGGAAATAACTTTCATAAATCTATCATACATTTTATACCACTAAGAGTAGAGAATTAATCTTGAACAATTTCATATAACATAAAATGGAATGCTCTTATGAGTATTCATCTCCCTCAATAGTCCCTCTTAAAGCATAAAATTTATCCATTTATTATTTGAATAAATAACAATGACTCTCAAGATTCTTCATTGGCATGAAGTTTCATAAACAAAGGGTGAAATGATAATTAAATTTCCTCTTTGATAAGAGATAAATAAATATCTCTTGACTATTATAATTAGTTGTATATCACATAAATTTTAACACATGGCTTACTATTTTCTTCCTAGACTCAATTTGCTATAGATACAACCATAATCCCACTCACCAATAACACGTAGGTTTCATTTCTTGTAGCACATTCTAAAGAGTGTCAACAACCTTCCATCAAATATATAAAATATTTCACAAAATATATACTCCTAGGGTTTTCGAATAATCTATTTTTAATTTTATTGTTTTTATGCATTCACCTAATTTTCTTCTTTATCACATTTATTCATACATCTACTTCTATATGGCTATTAGCCACCTAGATTTAACCATTTGTCCACAATAGGACATTATTAGAATTAGGAAGATCTAGGAGATAGAAAACAAGCACTTGAACAATGCAATATTGCATTCATTGACTCAATAGATAATGAGTAAAATACCTTGATTATATAGGAAAGGATGAGGTAATCCACCAATCAGGTGAATTAACAAGTGTCCCATAAGGTGGCACAAGTGAGTAGACTAGTGTCCTTTAGGTGTCAACCTTAGAAACACTTGGAGTGTGCAAACCAACAACATCCATGACCAATTCATCAACCTTGTGTGCCAAGTGTTGAGTGACCTTTGAGGTGAGATAGAAATGCTTCCAACTACATGGGATGAATCAAGGCTTAGATGGCTAGTGCATAAGCGTAATAGAAACTTGCAAATATGTCCTCTAATGGAGCATAATTCTAGTATAGATTCCAAGGCACATAACTAACACAAGGATTCCCATTGATATAAAAGCCTAGGCCAAATTCAAAAATTTATAATATATTATATGTAGTAAATATCAATGTGATGCAATAAAAAGGGAGAAATTTAAAACGTGGTGACATGTTGTCCCACACAATACAACCTCTATATATTAGCATGTTTTCCTCCCCAAGCCTAAAACATTGCATCATCTATGAGACAACCTAGTGTAATGACTTGTAGCCTTTATACTCACCTAGGGTTTGATCATGATGATCTTTCTTGCTTTGAATTCTTACATGTGTGGGTGGAAATTTTTATTAGGCCTCTTTTTTCCTATGACATGTTTTTATCTTATTTGTGCTTTTTCTCTTAATCTTTACTTATGAGGTTATGTTATATGATACCACTTATTTTACTACCTATCCTATTCCAAATTAAGGAAAGTACCTCCATTTCTACCTTGATCATTTTTACGTATCATATAGATGGAGTGTCCACCAAATATTTCCCAAATACGATATTTTCATGACCACCTTGTGATCACAAAATTATTTCATTACTTTCCAAATTTTAAATTGAAAGTTGTTAACTAGCTGCATTTATCTCCTTTCATTATGTCAACTAAATACACATTTGGTACGATTGGATGTTATATGTGATAGTATTTAATGACATTCAATGTACTCATTTTTAAACATCCATACTACACATGTTTTATCTCATCCGAAAGCATTTGAATCAATTAATAGTGACACAGATTGACTTGGAAGTAACTATAAATCTACATATTAGGGGCCTTCCCTGCTATAGAGAAAACCTTCAAGTACATACTTTTTGGGGTTTTCCTAGAGAACTTGACTACTCATGATGAAATAAACCCTTCCATGGTAATTTTAAATACAAACAATCCTTAGATCAACAAAAATTAGTACATGAAAGAAGGATCTCTTAGGTGGGTAAAAGGATACATTTCCATACTAGATGGGATGAATCAAGGCTTAGATGACTAATCCATAAACCTAATTCAAACTTGCAAATATTTCATCTAATGGTGCATAATTTTAATATAGATTCCAAGGCACATAACTAACACAAGGATTCCCATTGATATAAAATCCTAGGCCAAATTCTAGAAATTATACTATATTTTATGTAGTAAACATCAATGTGATGCAATAAAAAGGACATATGGTTCTAAATATTAACACAATGACATGGTGTCCCACACAACACAACATCATGTATATTAGAAATTAATCATCCATGAGACAACCTAGTGTAATGACTTGTAGCCTTTATAGTTTCCTAGGGTTTGATCATGATGCTCTTTCTTGCTTTGAATTGTTAAATGTGGGTGGAAATTTTACCTAGGCATCTCTATTGCTATGACATATTCTTATTTTATTTTTAATCTATCTCTTAATGATCTGGAGGATTTTGTCAAATTTTGAAGTTCCTCATTTTTCTCTAGAAAGATCTTCATTAGAAAGTAGTTGGAATTGACATAGCATAGCTCAACCAGTCAATGAAGCTATGGTGCTCGAGATACACTCAGTCAAACCTTCAGTCAACTCAAAGACCCAAGTAAAAAAAAAAGGTCAAAAAATCAAAGTGGTCAAAAGTGGTCAAGACTAGTGTCAATGCAAAGAGCTCATCGCAAGCTTTCCAATGATGTTCGTTTTATCAAAATTGGAGTTCGTTTGCCCAAGTTACGAGAAGTCAAAATCGGCCAATCATGTGTGGACACGTGGCAGTCCAATCAACGCCACATCATCAATCCAGTCAGTGGACACATCACTCCAAAGTCTTTGACCGACGAATGAAATTTTGATATGGCATCATCTCACCCCTCCATGTGGCAAGCCATTATTGGCAAAAGGTGGCATATTATTTTTATAAAAATAATAAAAATAATAAAAATAATAAAATATATAAAACAAATAAAAATAATAAAAAAATGCCACATTCTTTTAATAAACGTGGGCTCTCCTATATTAAAGGATCTCCACCTATCTTAAAGCCCATATTAAAGCCATCCCATATTAAAGCCGTGAGTTTTGTTTTTAAAACTTTCTATGTTATTTTTAAAAGCCTATTTTCAAGGAATCCCTATTTTAAGGGATTTTAAACCCTTTTTTTAATTATTATTACCCCTATTCAAAAGGAATAAACTCCAATGGGATTATTTTCAAGGGGATAAAATTTAAAAGATCTCCTTAAAAAAATATATATGTAATCCTAAGAGTTATCAAACAAAATTATGGGGGATTATTATTTTCCTTTGTAAGCCCAAAATTATAAGGGCCCTTCGTTATTTATCTTGAAGAGATTTTATTATGTAACGGGGGGATTTCTTTTGGATTTACATGTAAATTTGGGGAGATTGTAAATCAAGTTGTTTTACACCAAATTGGGTAAAATTGGTGTATAAAAAGGGGTAAATGGGTGAGAGTTTGGGAGTGTGTTTTAGCTAATTATTTTTGTAAGGAATTTTGGAGGTGATTTTTGTAAGTGGAGAGTTAGGATTTTTCTTTCTTGGAGAAATCTTATTGTAACTTCGTGCTTTTGGAGAAGCTTGTTCCCACACACTTTGGAAGTGCATTTTCAGATTTCTTTGTAATCCAAGGGGAGGCTATGCTGAAGATTGTAACCGGGTTTCTAGAGGAATAATTGGATCGGTATACTCTTTGGAGAGGGACCCGGAGACATAGCCATTATTTTTGGTGAACTCCATTATCAA
>VDFB02284693.1:0-46542 GCA_007258455.2 Sequoia sempervirens
TGCAATACAGAGCTTAAATTTGATGCAGAAGTGCAGATTCAAATAGAATAAAATTTTCCAGATATTATAGTGAATGTTAATTAAGGTCCGGCTTCAAAACGACAATACAAAGCAGTATTCATACTTCATTTCAGATGATCAGGAAGTGATATAATTTACACGTTTAATCCCAAGCTTAACAAAGATTGCAATAATCACAGCAAACATACTCGTGTGAGGCTCTTCGTCCAGCATAAATATATAAGACAAATAGAAATATCCGCTAACCTCCTGCACATCGATTTTGATTCCTCATATGTCTGACGCAAATGCCAAATCGGTTGCCTTCAGAATTGCTTGGTAGCAGATCGATATGTTCAATTTGTCTTATTCGAGCCCGGCTTACGTGGACTTCCTCCTTCCTTGTCGGCTTCTTTTTGTTTGAAGGGAAACAACTACAATTTACCCTTGTCAAAAACCAAAACATCCATAAGCATTAGTTCAACAAATACCAGCAACCAAAACCCCATAGGCAAATTCTTCCAAACAATGGAGCAGGATCAAGTTTTCACAAAATGATTGAATTAAGGAGTAAAACTTGCGAGTATGAAAATAGCTATCCTTTCTATAACGATTTTGTTGCAATGGACCCAGCATATGAAAACAGTAAGGTTGATTGCAGGCTTCCTTTTCTGAGGTGTCTGTGTGTGTTTGGTACTAAAAAGAATAGGCTAAGGGTTTGTTAGAAAATAAGCACACCTTTAGAAATTGCAGCAAAGATTCAACCTGAGGAAGATAACGCTTCCATAATACCAGCTTCAGCAACTGACAAGCACTTTCCATGTCTAAAACATTTTGCCGTTCCTCTGTACCAGAAAACATGTAAGGAAAAAGTGACAAAAACTAATACATCCTCAAGATTTGGATAGGACTGGATATTCAAAAGTTTGCAAAGCACATACCTGTCAAAGAGTATCGAAATGAGTAATCAAAGAAGTCCTGAAAGCTTTGGAGTTCCATGAACTAAGCCGCATCCACATACAGTAAACGTCAGACAGACCTTTATTCGCTTAAAAAATATGTGAGATTCAATGTGTGCATATGTTCATGGCTTCATAATCTCATTCACATATTTGACATTCTTAAAAGGTTCGTACATTCCTATACCTCTGGATCCAAGGCAGCGAGCACCTCTCTCAACTTGCCAATGCTATCAACATTCAATTCTTTGAAGCCTCTGCGCCACTCTTCCTGTAGCACAGACAACCAAAGAAGAAATATCAAAAAATCTTTACAAAGGACAAACCACAGTTGACAAATGTTCATGGAAATTTCATTTCAATTAAATTAAACAGCATACCAATGTAAAATATGCCTGATTTGCAGCTTTCATCTTCCTGAAATAGATTTTTGGTTTATCAGAATCGAGATGCCAGATACAGTTTTAAGAATGATTAAATCCAAATCCATTTTACTTACCATGCAAGGATAAGCACTCTAACATCCAGTATCTCAACTCCAAGATCCATGCATAATCTCTCTATTTCTTGAGGACTGTTCACCATGACAAATGTCGGATCATTCCAAGAATCATAAAATGATGTGTTTATCAAATAATAAAGAAAAAATCAATGCGAACTCACCCCTTGCTCAGGGCTTCTTGCCATTTAGAAGTCTAGATCGCTCACAAGAATCATAAAATAACAATATCCATGCCACTAAATGTAAACTTATGACCTCTTCACTTCTCAAAATCTATATACTAATAGAAAAAAGGAATTTGCTTCTTCAATGATATTAAACTGAGATATTCAACTAAAGTCTAGAACTAAAGAATAATCAACATTTAAGAAGTCCTCCAACAGTATAAGCCTCCAATTTTCTTAATGACATCATGAGGCAAAATTTATTTCTAAGTTCTAACTTTGTTCAACCAAAGTGAATTCAACTAGTTTTTAAAGGAATGAAGACAGGTGGGGTGGAATAGGAGACCTTGATTCCTTAATCAGGCAGACTTGCTCTTCAAGTGTTGGGATGTAACATTTAACAATAACCCTATGACACCTTGTCTTAACCTAAAACTAATTGTAATGTTTGGTCTTATAAGCAATTTGGATTGAACAAAATTCAACTAGTTATGGCAGGAAGATTGATGCTAGATAACTCCAAACCAGTGTTCCACAGGGACGCGTCCCCCCCGAAAAACGCGTTTCCGAGACGGGGACGTTTCCGAGACGGGGAGACGCCTGGGAAACGTCCCCCCGCCGTCTCCAAGTACCCCCGCCGTCCCCCCGCCGTCCCCCCGCCGTCTCCTCCTAAAGGGAGACGTTTCCCTGAGTTTAGGGCACAGGAAACGCCATGGAAACACCGGAATTATTTATGTTAAAAAATTCAAAAAGTTAAAAACATCAGTTTTAACCTAAGTTTTATACTTCATTTGATGATTTTTTTGTTTTGAGTCTTTTGACTTGTGCGACTGAGAGATTTGCGTTTGGAATTTGCCAATTTGGAGATCAAATTTTACAGTGGCAGCCGCAGGGTTTTTCGACTAGTGCATTCGACTGCATTTGAGGTATTTCATTTTTCGAACCCTTCGTTTTGGCTCGCGACTTCATGTATGCAAAATGTGGAAACACTGGTTTTTTGAATTTTCTGAGGCCGCGCGGTTTTTTCTGAGGCGTCACAGAGATGTCCGCTCATGGAATGCAATGGTCGCGGGGTTTGCAGAAGCCGCGCGACCATTGCATTCCATGAGCGGACATCTCTGTGAGTTAGCAAATAAATTAATAATAATTGCAACCATTGCATAATTTGCATTCCATGAGCGGACATCTCTATGACGCCTCCAAAGATCGCATCGCTGCTTCCACATTTTGCATACACAGAAACCTAGAAAAATTGAATAAATAAAATTATTATTATTAATTTTATTTAATGAATGTATCGATTGTAGATATGCGCTTGTTGCTGCGCTGCAACAACAACTCCATATCCCGCAAATCATTGCATTCCATTTGGAATTGAGACCATAGAGGAATTTTGTCGATGTTAAAGGTAAACTGCCTCAGACATGTATGCAAAATTTGCAAAATGAAAATGCTAAAATGTGGAAAGCATAGTTTAGATGAATTTGTTTTGATATACTGGTCTTCGCAGCTCAAAGAGATAAAATATTCAATTGTTGAATGCAATGATTGCAGGATATGCAGTTGTGTTGCAGATGCAACAACAACACATATCCTACAATCATTGCATTCCATTTGAATTGAGATGACATCTCTTTGAGCCTTGAAGTTGAGGCAACACTGTCAAAAGTAAAAACTCAAAAAGTTCGCAACATCAACTGCATATCCTGCAATCATTGCATTCCATTTGAATTGAGATGACATCTCTTTGAGCCTTGAAGTTGAGGCACACTGTCAAAAAGTAAAAAAGTTCACATGTCTCGTCTATGCTTCCACATTTTGGCATTTTGCATACATGTCTACAGGGCAGTTGCAAGTTTGCAATTACAACATCTGACAAAATTCCTCTAGTCTATACTCAGATACTGTCAAAAAGTTCACAACTTCACACTCACAAGCAAAATTCCTCCAATCATTGCATTCCATTAGATGACATCTCTTTGAGGCACACTGTCAATTTAAAAGTTAAAAACTTTGAAATGGAAAGTTGGAAACATCATATTGTTTTTTTATTTTCATGATTTCATCTTTGCAATAAATTATAGAGGTCTGATTTTGTTTTTAAATCTTTTTTGCAGCCTCATTTGACATTATCATAATGAGTTCAATCAATAGAAGTGGCGATGAGTTGAGGGTGAGGAGGTTGAAGCAGAAATTGGAAGTGGAAGTGGAAGTGAAAATGAATCTGATGATTCAGATTTCAAATAGAAGTAGACGAGGGTGAACATGACTCAAATACTCAGACTCAAGCTGAAGCAGGTTCTATTGAGAGTAGAAAAGTCAAAGATAAATGCCCTTCAAGAATCCTCCAAAGATATGCCAAGGGCCCCTTTGATCCAAAATCACCATTAAAACAATTTGCAACTAAGATGCCGAAACAACCTGGGTCACGTGGGGGCACTAGAAAGTGGGTGTGCCACCTTTGTCATCTTGACTGGTTTGGGAGCATTACTAGAACTAATTCTCACTTTCTTCTTATTCGAGGCAAAGGTGTAGATGTTTGTAAGAAGGTGGAAAACAATGCAAAGTATAGAGCTGAAATTTTAAAATTATGGGGTTCGGATGAGGAAGCAACACCTATGACAGCTACATTGGCACATAGGAGTAAGGCTGATCAGATTGCAGCAGTTTCTACTTCTACTTTGCAGAGTCAAAGGCCACCAAATCCATTCAGTTCATGTGTAGGAGAGCCTAAGGGGAAACGTAAAGTGGCATCTTCAAGTTCACAACCATTGGCAGATTTATTCAATGCACAAGCAAAGGATGAGGCAGATGATGCTATTGGAAATTCTTCTTTGCCAATGGCATTCCATTCCATGTGGCTCGCTCTCCTTATTACAAGGAAGCTATGTCAAAGGTAATAAGGGCGGGACCATCATATGTGCCACCAGGGGAAACTAAATTGATTTGGATCAGAACTATTCCAAGATTAATATTTTGATGGAGAAGATGAAGAGAACCTGGGTCTCAAGTGGATGCAGCATAGTCATGGATGGGTGGTCGGACATTAGGCATCGTCCACTCATCAACATCATGGTCACATCTACAGCGGGCCCTTATTTCCTTAGGGCTATTGATTGTTCAGGGCATAGCAAGGATGCTCATTATCAATTCCAGATTCTCAAGGATGCCATAGAGGAGGTTGGGCCACAGAATGTGGTGCAGGTAGTGACAGATGCGGCCCATGTGTGTAGAGCTGCAGGGAAGTTAGTTGAGGCAGCCTATAGACACATTTGGTGGACTCCTTGCTATGTGCATGCTATGAATAATGCACTTAAGGACATGGTAAATCAGCTGGATCAAATCAATTGTGAGTGATGCTAGAGATGTGCAGATGTTTATCTGCAACCACCATACTTCACATGCACTTTTCAGAACCTTCTCCAAGAAGGAATTCCTGAAACCTATAGAGACTCGGTATGCATCATACTTTATTCTCTTGGAGAGGATGCTTGAGTTGCAAGAGCCATTGCAAGTAATGGTAATGACAGCAGAGTGGAACCGATGGCCTGAGTCGAAGACACAGCAGGGTTGAGGGTTAAGGAGGTGGTGAAGAATGATGTCTTTTGGGCTGATGCCACATATATTGTCTCCATCATTGATCCAGTCTTCAAGGTTATTAGATTTGGGGACTCTAATGCACCTTCCCTTGGAGAGGTATACGAGTGCATTGATTCCATGCTTGATCAAATGAAGGCTAAAGTGCGAGAGGACCCCACAATGCAATTCTACACCGAGCACATTTATCCAATCATTCAGCATAGATGGGAGAAGCTCAACACTCCCTTACACATGGCTGCCTATGCATTGAACCCGAAGTGGTATGTGCCACGTCCCGGCAGAATAACACCTATAGAGGATGCTGAGGTGAAGGAAGGGTTCATGAAGGCCATTGACAGAATGTATGATCCTACAGAGGCCAGCTTGCTTCGTACCGAGTGGACAAAATTTGCCACTCTTTGGGGATATTCAGAGGCGGCCAAGGTAGATTTGGAGACTATGTCAGAGGAGGACCCCAAGTTGTGGTGGACTATGCATGGGCCTAGATCTTTGATTACTACTCTAGCCATTCGTTTGCTGTCCCAAGTTTCTAGTTCTTCTGCTGCTGAGAGGAACTGGTCCACTTATAGCTTCATCCACTCTGTTAAGAGGAACAGGCTTACTTCTAGGAGGGCAGAGAAGCTTGTGGCTGTACATAGTGCCTTACGTCTAGTTGACCGCAACACAACTACATACAAGGAGAGTCCAGCAGCCAGATGGGATGTAGAGCCAGAAGAGCCATCACAGATAGATGATGATCCTACAGAGACAGGGCTGGTTGGTATTGGTTTAGATGAGCTTCAGCATGCGGAGTCTAGCAGTTCTAGTGATGAGGAGATTGGCATGGAGCTTGGAGATGATTAGATCATTAGCAGCATCAGGCCATTAGCCTGGAGCCATTTTGATTTACTATTAGTCTATTAGTATTTACTATTTTCAGTATTTTGTTACTTGTACTCTGTTTTGGAAGTTTGAAGTTTGAACATTGATAATACAGTGATACTTGATTGTAATTATCAAATTATGATTCATGAATCATGATTATGAAACTCAAATTATGAAACATATAGTTCTTGTTGCATTTTCCAATGTCAATGAAATGATATATTATTGCAATGTGTTATTGTGTTTAGAGTTTAGACAATTAAATTATTAATCTTTTAAGTTTTAATTTTCAAGTACTATATGTATTTTAGCGCCACCCGGCCCCCCCCGCCCCTCCTCACGCCCCCAATTTAGGCCCCCCATCTCCCATCCCGGAAACACGTCCCCCACCGTCCCCCCGTCCCCGTCCCCGAAACTCCGTGGAACTATGCTCCAAACCCTAAATTGTCAAATCTGTTAGAGGGATGTGTATGGGTATATATATCTATATATAGATATGTATCTGTATACATATGTATGTATTTATTTGTAAATTATGGGTATTTTAATACATTTTTTATACTCTATAATTCATAATATTATATATATGATGAATTATGTATTTATATATCTATTAAAAATAAATAAAAATTTATAATTTTATAAATAATAAATATATAGAATAATAATTTTATAAATGTTTTTATTTTATAACTTAATTAATATTAAATATATAACAGTTATATTCTTTATATAAAAACCTTTTTCAGAGTGACTAAGAAGGAGATCTAGATTATTAGAAGTGAGCGTGAGCAGGATAGAAGGCCGTCTATCCGTCTAGCTGTTTTTTAGGGCACTCCAATGCTCTCTTCCTTGATCGGAACATCAACTCTGGAAGCTCAACCAATGGGCCTTTTCCAGTAAAGCTCAACCACCACAATGAAAATCATTTGTGGCATTCCTCATATGGTGGTTGTTTGTCATTTGAATTAAATATTTAACAGTAGGTATTGTTACAGCAGCAACAGAGAAAGGCTTCATTGCATTGCAGCTGAGAATAATGACAGCTGCAGCAAATGGACTGTTGTTTTGACCTTTTTTTACTTTGTTTTGGCATTTTCTCTGGAAAAAGTCCCGCAAGATTCAGACAGGGCACAGCCCTACTGCCCCAGGTACCTGTGGGTGTGTCTGTCTGGGAAGGCAGGGCCATGTCCTGGCTGCCCCGTCCATGCTCCAGACGCCAGTCTCACTCCCACTCCCGTTCAGTTCAGCAACGGGATCCAAAATAGGAGAACCTGGTAACGTAGCCCAGACCTTTATATGTTTACTAGGAGTTGCTTCATATGGTCCAAATTTGAGACAAAACCATGCTAGAGATGATCAACTCAGCAGCTTTTCATTAGGAAATCATTCAGTTAGAGGCAAGCTATTGGCTCCCAAATAAATTGATGTGTAAAATATTCTGTTCCAGTGTGATGAGCCCTGCTGGCTCTCAACTCAAAACCCCAATTTTTCTTAAATCTTTAAGTGTTATTTAGTTTTTTAAAGAAAGTTTGATAGACAGAAGAGAAGGGGTGCAACATATTTAAGCTTGTAAACTGAAATACAAAGCAATTTCTCACAGAATGGAAATGCAGAAGTTGTTATTATACTGAAACAATGAGATCATGAATAACAGACATACCAGAAAGTCTCCAATTATTTTATTTAAAACAGTAGCCAGCTCGCCAGCCAAGAATGCTGAGAAACTGACAAATAAGGACGCCAAGCCTCCAAATCTGAGTTCCCCTGCCTTGAAACTAGATACAATACTCTAAAAATGCTGGACGCCAATGATGGAAGACCAAAAGCAAACAAAAGGGAGGCGTTTCAGCCTAACCCTTCACACGCCTCTCTAAAGGCACAAATCCCAAGGTAGGCCGTACGGCCAAGGAAAGAATAGAAAGAATCTCTGCTGGAAGCCTCTGACTCTGAAGAAGGATGCGCCACCAGGAAGAAACCCTCATTTATTGCACACAACAAGAAATCTCAATATATATAATCTCTATCTGAATCTGTAGAACCTCTGAATGAAGCTCTCAACATGCACTGATTCGATTGATCTTTCACAATCTCAAGAGTGGTCACACTAAAGAGGTATCGTTCTTCAATGGCAGTTTGTTCAAACCCCGATCACAGAAGAATGCACAGGAAATGGCACAAGGCAAAGTCGAAATTATCAAAAGTTGGGTTTCTCATTGCCAAAAATGCCTTATATAAGGAAGGCATGCATTTCCAAGAAGATACGCCCTTTTTGCCATCATTAAAAACTTTTAAAATAATATTAAGTCTTTTTCAATAGTCATGACTTAATATTTGGGCGCCTTTAATATTTTAAGTGATTAAAATATTAAATCACTTTTTAGAGAATATTTAAGTGATTTGAAAAGTATAAAGTCAATTTGACTTTAAAATAAAATATTAAGTTAATTAATAACTTAAATCACTCAAATAGGCATAACTTCCACAAATCTTCATAGAATCCTGTGCCGTCAGAAGCTGTCGACTCCTAAACTGCTAGCGCCTGTCGTGAACCAATCATTGGGCTCTGAACTGAGAACGACAAAACTCATCAAATAATGCCACTGACCCTCTAACCCAACCTGTTAGCCTACGAGGGTCTGAGAAATAGGCTAACCACCATCAAACATGATCATGCCGAAAAAGGGGACATTACATCCAAATGCAGGTAGCGGAAATTAGCACGTGAATGGTCAAAAGAAAGTATTTTCTTTTGAAATTCAGAGGTGGTTGGCATCAGTTACTAAGATGCAAGTAATTTCATGCATGTTCGCAATTTAAAGGTTTCTTGTGTGAGGGGAACTGTACAAAAGTAAACTCAAGAAGACTGATAACCACTAGTATGCAAAACTAAAATAAGAGCATATTGCTAAAAGCCAGCTATGTAATTTCAATACAGGGACACCAGAAGCATGCCTTTTTCTAATCTTTAAACTATGAATATGGTAGGAGAGATAGGCCTGTGTCTATTAGCAAATAGTAGAGAACTCTTACCCTATCACATCAGTTGATTCCTTCCCAGCATATTGCTTGAATAATGCATCTATTTTCTCAAACTGCTTAAGTTCACCTGCCATGAATCATTAGTGAATAAAAGAACAAAATCTAGCATACAAATTGCATTATACATGCAACACTGAAAAAATATAAATAAGCAAATAAGCATGTCACACCGAAGCCAAAATATTGTGTGTATAGCCTTGTTCCATGGGGACATATACCCCCCATCCATGTTTCCAAGATGGGGAGATTTTGGGGACGCAAAGGAAATTACTACCCAATATCCCAGCACTGCTGCCACACACCTAGGGACATTGATATCCCCTTGGTTTGAGGACACCTTTCAGACTCCAAGACATCCAAAGGACTCTTGGGAGACTCCTAACCACACTTGGACTTGCAGGCACCCCTCACAAAAATAAGTGAAAAGGTCAATATTTAAAAAATAAATAAAAAGTGTTTTCAATTTGCATGCCACAAACCCTAACACTAATGGTCTATAGGCCCAATCCAAAACCTAAGCACTTACAAAACAAACTTATAAATAGGCATCTAAGCCTCATTCCAAATCACTCCCAAGTTTCAACAAGAAGTTGTAAGAGTGAGAAAGATTGCAAGTGAGAGCATTACGAATAGAGAGAGTAAGAGCAAGAGAAGAGCGTGTGCAAAGACTTCATTGAATCATCAATCCACCGTAATCAACACATTCTTCAAGCATCAAGGCAAGCTTTGGCCTTTCATAACAGCTTTTTTTTTAATTTAGTAATTTTAGTTGATAATTTAGTAATTATGTGATGTCCCCATTTTTAAGGCCAAATCAACATTTGGAATAATTAATTAAATATTAAAATAAGTCTTTATTTGTTCTTGAAGACTTATTAATTATTTGATAAATTAATTATATTAATAAATTAATAAAGCTTTTAATAAATCAGTTGGAGCAACTGAATGTTGGGGAGTTTTAATGCTTTGGGCGTACAGAATAGATATAACGGAGAATTGATTGATATTTGGAATTTGGTTAAGAAGATCTGACAACAATACCTCTCAAATGATGAAAGCCTTGGCTAGACGAAAACACAGTCAGGTATTTGAGATTTATATCAGTCCGTGAGACTATAGAATCGGTAGTGTATATCTGCATACATATTAGAGTCGATGGATTAATTGGATATCATCGCCAACACCTCAATATATTATTAACGGGTTTCTAGAGTTATTTATCATGGTTGCCATCGATTATTATTATACTAAGCCAATATTCATAAACAAAGTCACCTGGAGACATTCTGATTGATTCATGCATACGGGGTTATACGCAAGGCATAATAGGAAATTGTGGGGCTTTGAATTTGTGGGAAGGAAATAGAACCAGTACTTCCAGGGATTGATGGGAGTTAAATATTATTGAAGAACGGGAAAACCAGTGTAAAGATCATATCGTTTTCATGTATACGGGTGTATACGAGATGCTGAGTACATTACAGAGTAGGCGTTCACAGAAGTCTCTTACATCGCTGCTGGCAATGTTATGCTTCCAGAGTCTTCAAAATCCGATAGCGAGATTGAGCTGAATGTGTCAACAATGATTGTTGGCATCGGAGAACTTTAGGAACGGATAATCCCAGACAGATTCCAGACATTGGAGTAAACCACAAATTATCAGGTTCACAATCTTACTATTATTTATTGGAACTGTTCCTCATATATCTCTGTTTCCTGAATGAAGGCCTACGAGTATGTTATTTTTGTTTCTTGGATGGTGTATATAGTATAAGGTAGATTATTATTGGATGGTCTATATTGTGTAAGGATCGTCGTATTTGGTAGGACCTTCAACCATCACCGTATGCTATTAATCATGATATGGAGGTGTTATTCCTGAGACCGAATTGATGAAAGTCTATTCTCGGAAGTTTTTGACCGCCACATAAAGTATTGGAAGCACACAGCTGACATGGGAAGTGGAGCGATCTGAAGTATCGGGGTCTTCATAAGTGTTGTCGAATTCATTCTATTATTTCCTGTGGAGCAGCTGGAGCTACAAAATGTTTGTCCTATATATGTTGGTCAAAGATGTGTCTCATGCTCATATTCTGGACGGCAACTTACGGGTATGTTTTATTCCTTATGGTGTCTACTGAACAAAAATTTAGTGTTTACGTTGCTGGTTTCTTTTAGACTTATGTTATGCTCAATATATATGCCTAGACGAGCCGAATGTTTATTATCTGAAATATAGGACAGAATATAATAGTTCACATGTAAGACTCTATTCTGAACATATGAATTATCATATTTGATGTGATGGTCACATGTATGGTCTATTTGCCTAGATACTAAATATATAAGAGTGGTTGTATGATCATACTAAGAACACAATTGGGAAATTGCAAATATTTGTTACTGTATTCTGCATATATGAGAAAGACAATTGTTATTATATTTTGTATATATCAAAAAGACAACCATATTAGTTTGAAAAACATCGTTTTCAAACTTGGGCAATCACAATAATCTTGATCTATGGGGTGAAGGTTACTCCAGTGGTATCAGAGCCATTATCCTTCCAGCCTGAGGGAAAAACCAGTTTGCTTTACTTACATCTTACATCAATGGCTAGAACTCAGAATGGACGATTGTTACCTACTTTCCTTCTTGCCTCACCAATTCAAGAAAAGAAGCCCAGTTGGCAGAAACTATTCAAAGATCTGGCTCATTCACAATACAAGACGAATCTTGATTTTCTGCAAACACATCAGAAGCTAAATCATGGTTTGCAGCATCTTGCAGATTCGCTGTCAAGAGAATCTCAGTTTCCTAATGTCTCATCCACACCTATAGGTATAGAAGCACATGATCTATTTGTACAAGAGGATAGTGAAGCTACAAGGGAAGTTAGCAGAAATCTTTATGAGGAATTTGAGAAACATGTTGATGTAAATGAGAACACAAGGAAAAGGTTTGGTAATGATTCTAATGTGCCATCATCATCCGTACAAGAAGAATCACATGAGGCTTCTACAAAAGAGGCGAACATGAGTCCCCTTGACATAAAGTACACTAGCTTGGAGATGAACATTGATATTGATAGTTCTAATAAAGGTATGGATTCCAATGTTGTGCCATTGTCCGATCACAACTCTGTCCAATCATTCATGGTTGAAGATTGTAATACATCCACGAGTGAGTTGGCTGAGTCTAATGTTGACAAACCTTTTACATATGAAGATAAATCAGAGATGATAGTTCGTGGCAGCCAAGGTCACTTTGATGATCGGGAACAAAAGCCTTTGGTATTGGAAGATTTGGGTGATCACTTTATGGTAAAGGAAGAAAAAATAGTGAAAGTGTTATTAAGGATGGATAATACACATAAACACATTGAAGGCCTCATGTGGACAGCCCAAATTGAGGAGAGACAAAAAGGATCGTGTAAGAAGACCCCCTGTTCTAGACTGATTTTTGTACTTTTTCACTCAGTGTAATTTTGTCAAACAGTTGGCTTGCAAGCTGACTTACTGGTTTTCTGAATTGGTTCTTAATTTGCAATAAAATAAATTGGATAAATTGATATTTGTTGAGTGGCTTTCAGATTTCATTCAATATGGAAAAATCACACATAACAAATACTATCAACAAGAAGATTAATGCTGATAACACTTATTTAATTCCAACTCCAAGCATACAAATCAGATTCGAACAATATTACAGACCTGGGAATGTCTTCAAACTTGTAATGACACACAAATATACTTCAAACTTATGTGGAAGACTATATGATAATGAAACAAATTCAAATCTGAACTCCACAAGTCTGAAATCTGCCCAAAACACTATTCACGGCACTGTAGCAGTACTGTAGCGACTCACAAATCTTCACTATCGCCTTTGAATCTGCTCCTAATATCTTCTCCAAATCTTCCTTTTGAAAATATAATAAGCCCAATGTGTTTCCTGAATGAAAACACAATAAATTCCCCTGACTGTATCTTGCAACAGCAAGAAGAATGCTGACAAAAAGGGATTTCGTCCTCCAAGCCCAATAATCAATTTCCTGAGAAATCCAATAGCATAACTTTCATCTCATCCAAGCATGCTGAAAGTGAGCTCTCCAATCCATTTTATAACTTCTTCATAAGAGCTTACTCGCTTGTCTTGTCAATGTGGGATAATTAAACACTTTAATATTTTATCCCTCTTTTAAGTGTACCATGTACTTTTAAGTGAAAGGGGACATTTAATATTTATAACATATTACTTTATAGTCCCACTATAGTCATTTATTAAACAAAGTTAAATATTTTAAATTTAACTTTATATCTCGCCTGAATAAATAAATATTAAATGACTATGAATTATTGCCATCCATCTGAACATCAACCATGAAGTCAATGATGTCACTTGAGATCTAAATCATCCCAAAGTGACTTACTATAAATAGTAAGTGCGCCAAAACTACATCAAAACATATCGGAATGACCTACGACTGAAAATGCCTAGGCAAATATCCACCAAGATCCCTTTTGTGTCCCAGTTAGCCTACGAGACCATGAGAAAATAGGCTAACGACAAACCTCATACAATATGTGCTAGAAAGGGGACATTACACATCAATAACAAGTATTACTCACAAACACTTGCATTCTATCAAAGAAGCATTGGAATTGATGAAAGATGATTATTTGCAATTACTCAGGGATAGAGATATGGCTGTCAAGTTGGTGAGAGACAGAGATAGGGAGATTGTTGATCTTTTCCATCAGTTGAGTGGAGCTCGTTACTCAATGCATGAAACAGAAAATCAGATGTGTGTTGCAGCCACCTCTCAAGAGCAAAAGGACAATGTGAGAGGTGTGGATCTTGAACAATTTGATGAAGGGTTTGAAGAGCTTCATAGGAATGAACTTGTGAGTTATGAGGGTCAAATTGCTTGTGAAAGAAAAGAGATGCAAGAAGACGCCAATGAAAGGGACAGAATTTTCTTGCAGCCTTGGGACAGCTGTATATGATGGAGAGACATGCAGATTTCAGACTTTTGAACCAGCAGTTGATGAAGAGCAATCCTCATGGGTGGAGGAATCTGAAAGGACTATAGGGTTTGATCTTCAGTGCAGCCTTCTATCTCCATTTATGTATGTGATGACAGGTCTGAGTTGCGAGCAACTTGATTTTGAATATCATGGCAGTCAAGATGAAGATTTCTTTTTGACATTACCACCTCTTATCACATGGGAAAGACCTAGCAAGGAAGAAGCGTTTGAGGATTCCAAAGATGACACGGAGAAGGTGGAAGTAAGGCAGTTCGAAAGAATGAATGAAGAGTGGATACAAAGAGCCAAGAAGGCTAAGTTGGTGGTTTCCCATGCAAGACAACACCTACAAAAAATCAAAGAACAATTCAAACACTTTGAGCATGGGACAAGCTCTTATGACAGCCAAGCGTGAAGAACAAACAACTTTGTATGAATCAGGAAATTCATACTATTCACTTGATGGTAGTTGGGTTGATGGAACATGTCATTTGTAGGGCTTGATGAAGACATCAATCATGTTGGAATCAATTAGAAGTATGCCTACATGTTTTGAATTAGTGCAAAGTGCTATGGATACATGGTTAGATAAGGCCACTTTTGATTCAAATTGGAGTGTTATCAAACTATTTATTGTTGAGGAACTTTATGAGTCTACTTGTGATTGAGCACAACCACATCATAGAGATGACTACTTGTTGGAGATAGCTTTCCTAATGCTAGGACTTGAGACGAATGTCTTGGAGGCATTTGGTTATGATTGGTATACACATGAGAGTGTTGAGCTTCAATTGTATGAACCAAGGTGCAAAGAGTGTTGGTTTTTTGTGCATTCATTATTGATGGGTGGTTGTCTTGCATTGATGAGTTTAGAGTTTTCAGGATATCAAAGAGTTAATGATGATCCTATGGTGAGATACATCTATCTTCCCACTTGTAGTATAGGTCCTAGATTGATGTGGGATTTAGGAATTTGTTTGACGAATGAAATGCTTCACAGGTTGTGCCATGACAGGATTATTATAGTATGGGATCTAAGAATTTGTTTAATGGATGGAGTGTTTCACAAATTGTTGCGTCAAGACAAGGTGATTGATGATTATTATATCAAAATAGCGCAACAAACTGGAAAAGCAGTGTTTCTGAGGTTGGTTCGAACCTGGGTATTGTCATGGTTGTTTTGATTGCTTGGGACAAGCAATCTCTAGGAAGGGAGGATTGTAACGTCCCCATTTTTAAGGCCAAATCGACATTTGGAATAATTAATTAAATATTAAAATAAGTCTTTATTTGTTCTTGAAGACTTATAAATTATTTGATTAATTAATTATATTAATAATTAATAAAGCTTTTAATAAATCAATTGGAGCTACTGAATGTTGGGGAGACTTAATGCTTTGCGCGCACAAAATAGATATCACGGAGAATTGATTGACAGTTGGAATTTGGTTAAGAAGACCTGAGAATGATACCTCTCAGATGATGAAAGTCTTGGCTGGACAAAAATCCAGTCAGGTATTCAAGATTTATATCAATCTGTGAGACTGGAGAATCAGTAGTGTATATCTGCATATATATTAGAGTTGATGGATTAATTGGATATCATCGCCGACACCTCAATGTATGATCAATGGGTTTTTGGAGTTATTTATCATGGTTGCCATCGATTATTATTATACTGAGCCAATATTCATAAACAAAGTAGCCTGGAGATATTCTAATTGAAGAAATAGAACCAGTACTTCCAGGGATTGACGAGAGTTAAATATTATTGAAGAACAGGAAAACCAATGTAAAGATCAAATTGTTTTCATGTATATGGGTGTCCAGGGTGAAGAGCATAGAGGAAATACTGAGAGGGGGGGGGAGGGGGGGCGGGGGCGGGGAACGGGTGAATCAGTATTTCAGAACTTTAAAAACTTAAAACCAAATAAATCATATAAATCAGAAATCAAAACATTAAGAGCATCATTAAACACCACTAACAAAATGAACACCGATATTTGGGGAAAACCCTTTTGGGTAAAAAACCATGGCAAAATATTGCTTTTATTTCTTCAAAGGGCACCAACCCACCGAGAGCACCAACTCTCTTCGAAGTACCAACTTCGATCTACTGAAGCACCAACTCAATGGGAGCACCAACTTTCCTTCGAAGCACCAACTCCAAACCAACTGAAGCACCAACTCCAGTGTTGCTAAAGCACCAACTTCAGACTTTGAAAATTAACCAAACACTAAAAATATGCCCCTTAACAACAGTATACTTCTTTCACACCAACTGAGACACTCATTCTCAGGTAAGTTTACTTCTTCACCCATAAACAAAATTTCTTCTACTGAAGACATATCACTAGCTTCTGATGAACTATTGTGATCATTCAAATAAAAACTTTTAGCAAATTTCTTATACTTATTCTTCTTACCTCGATACTCCTTGGAATGTTTTGATTCTTCTCACAATTGCTGTCCTCGTCTTTCTCATAAGGGCATTTTGTTGCAAAGTGTCCTATCTTACCACAATTGAAGCATTGAAAGGCAACTTGCCTTTGTATCTATCGGAACCCTTCTTCAACTTTCGCATGAAATGTGCCTCTGTAGAATCCGAATCTTCATTAGAACTATCACTGATAGCAAACTCCTTGTTTTTTACCTTCTTGGAAACCTTAAAGGCTTCCTCGTTTTTGACTGAAGTATCAAAGTTTGTCCTCATCTCATAGGCTGTTAGAATGCCATGAAGCTCATCAACAGTCAACTTGTCAAGCTCCTTCATCTCTTCAATCGCTAAAACCTTTGCATCAAAACGCAAAGGAAGAGACCTCAAAATCTTCTAAACAACAATGGTCTCCTCAACCTTCTATCCTTTGAAGAGCACAAAGATATACTGAGACGCGGGGAGGGGGGGGTTGGGGGGGGAGGGGAGAGGAGTGAATCAGTATATCAACCAACTTTTAGTTTTTTACCCTTCACAACCTTTATCAACTTCAAACTCTTAACACAAAACAACTATGCAAGAATATCTCAATATGAACAAGTTGACACCAAGATATTTGCGTGGAAACCCTTTCGGGATAAAACCACGGTATAAATAATGTACTTTATGAATTATATATGCTTTTACAAAGAATGTAGGCACCAACCTACTTGAATCACCAATCTGTAGTTTAGTAGGCACCAGCCTACAAAGAGCGCCAACCCTTAATTCTAATTTAGTAGGCACCAACCTACAAGGGGCATTAACCCCTAATTCTAATTTAGTAGGCACCAACCTACAAGGAGCACCAACCCCTAATGTTCATAGGCACCAACCTACCGGAGGCTCCAACCCCCACTTGCCAAGCACCAACTTAGCAAAGATAAAAATATCAAGAATAATCCTCCACCTTAATGTTGCTTCCTCAACCAATGATGGACAATTCTACTCAAACACTCTTCTTACAAATCTAGTATAATCTTCTCTATGGATTTGTCAAATATTCCTCTTCACAAACTATGTCTTCTCCAATTGACAAACTCTTTCTATGCCTTCATCAAGATCTTCTTGTTAATGATATCTTCTTCACAAACTTGATGCAATCATATATCTTCCTCTTTAATTCGGCCCTTTTCAAATCTGCTCATATACTCTTCATATAAATTTGCTTCTCATAAACTCTTCTTACAAATCTGCCTTCAATCTTTCTTTGACGATCTTCCCTTTAACGGATGGTGAACAAGGTTTACTTCTCACTATTTTGATTGTATAAATCTGTTCTTATATCTCCTTCAAATTGCACATAAACCTTTTTGAATATCAACTTACTTTTCTTCTCAAATCTGCATATAAAAGATGCTACAAATTCCTGTCATAAAACTTTCTTCTTTATCAGCATAATATTCTCTTTTATCTCTGCATGGACTCTTCACTTATAACTGCAACAAACTCTTCTTTCAACTCTGCTCATAGATTTCTACTTTTGATTTGCTCTCAAATCTGATTCTTTGGTGATTATAGATTATGTCTTTGTTGTCTCACACCTGCTTGTGTTTGGAGATGTATCATTTATTTCGCCACACAACTACTCACTCACCACACACAGCACTTGTGTTTTTTGATATAGCAGTTATTCCACACACAACTCTAGCACTCTATAATCTTCAGATGATATACATTTTTACACACACAAAGCAATTCTGAAAAAAAAACATATATATATATATATATATATATATATATATATATATCTCTTTCAATGATTGTAGCCTTTCATTGGAGCAACGTATCCCTTAACCTATTGATCTTTCAACCAGTTTGCACCTCTTTAAAACAGATCTTTTAATTTGTAATTCTTCAAAACAAATCGATTTATTCTTCAACCAGTTCGCACTCATTTGAGCATATCATTTAATTTATAAATCGAATTTTATTCTTTGTTTAGTTAAATCTAAAGACTAACAAAAGGACATACTTCTTCATTCGTTATCTTCTTTAGTCGCACCAATTCTCTTTAGCGGAGATGTGTCTTTTGGTTAACAACAGATGTATTAAAATCATCTTTTTTGTCTAAACAAATCTGTTATCTTAACAGCCGCACTTGTGCTAACCTTCTTTTTCTTAATTATTCTTTTCAATGTACTCGTTAAAGTCATTCAAGCTTAATACATGCTTTTTCTTAATCGATCTTGAAGGAAATTGGATTTTTGTATGTTAAAGTCATTCGAGTTTTTCTTAATCAATCTTGAAAGAAACTGGAAGACATTCGACTTTATACAACATATCAGCTATATCGATTTGAACTGGTTCAACCGAACTTGAGCTATATTAAAAGATCTACAAATCTGAGCACAAGTCTGAAACTCTTCAATATCGTGTTCTTCATTTGACATACTATGTACTTCAAACTGAATACTTCAAACATGACCTTCAACCTGAGCACATATGATCTTCAACCTGAACAAACATCATACCACGTTCTTCATTTGACATCAATGACAATATTTGCAATAATCCCAAATAACAAAATCCTTCTTGACATCACTTTGACATCAATGACAACATTTCCAACATCCTAGACCTTTAATGGTGTTGACAACTTCATCAACTCGCAGAAAATAAGCAGCAATTTTTTCATCTTCCTGCATCTTAAGACTCAAAATGTCAAATGACTTATGTGAGTTTGAATCTTTTCCTTCCTAAACCTTATCATCACCTTCATACGTTTTTTGCAATTTCTCCCAAATCTCATGTCCAATATCACAATGCGTTACTTTTACAAATTCAGTTTCAGACAAACCACATAAAATTGCATTCATAGATTTTGCATTATTCTCAAAAGCTCTCTTACCAACTGCATCGGTTGGAGGAGTTGTAGGAATTGTGTAACGACTTACAACACTTTTCCATATATCAAATCCAAGAGACATTATGTAGGTACGCATACGAACACTCCAAAATGCATAATTAGAACCATCAAACAAAGGAGCTCTATTCATAGCCAGACCTTCATGAGAACCCATGTGTGCAACCAGAATCTACCTCCAAGCAGTTAAACTCACTTCTAAAGGAACCCCGCTATGATACCAATTGAAGAGCACATAGGAAATACTGATAGGGGGGAGAGGGGGTGAATCAGTATTTCAAAACTATAAAAACTTAAAACCAGATAAATCATATAAATCAGAAATCAAAACATAAAGAGCATCATTAAACATCATTAACAAGATGAACACCGGAATTACGTGTAAAACCCTTTCGAGTCAAAAACCATAGCAAAATATTGCTTTTATTTCTTCAAAGGGAACCAACCCTGTTTACATAGGTGAGCACCAACCCACCAAGAGCACCAACTCTCTTCGAAGCACCAACTTCGATCTACTAAAGCACCAACTCCAGTGTGAGCACCAACTCCAAACCAACTAAAGCACCAACTCCAGTGTGAGCACCAAATCCAAACCAACTAAAGCACCAACTCCAATGTTGCTGAAGCACCAACTTCAGACTTTGAAAATTAACCAAACACTAAAAATCTGCCCCTTAACAATAGTATACTTCCTTCACACCAACTGAAACACTCATACAAATATGCATAAAAACAGTTCTACTTCCAAATCTGCACACACACCTTGACTGATAATCTTCTTTGAGTGCACATTCAGGGCTCTGTCTTTATCATCTATCACTAAAACAAGGTCCACTGTAACATACTCAGAAATTCTCCTTCATAATCGACTACTAGAAAATATCAAAGGTATTCAAAACTTTCATGCAAGCCTTCATCATGCTGCTACAACAATTCAATAATCTGCACAATTAACCAGTATGCACCAAAGACTCCACCTTCTAGGAATAGACACTCTTACAACATTTTGTTAACAATACTTCACAAAAAAAGGTCACAAACTCCATTTTTACTGGTAATATTTGTCTCACCATAAAGTTGACCCAGGAGCTACAATGTACTAATCAAACCAACACTACAGAACCTTCACACCCATTTCATTCATAATCCAATCAAGAATTGTCCAAACATATCTCCGCTTACATCCGCTACATACCATACTCAGCCCGATATACATAACCATTATTCAGCAATATAAAAATGGCAAAAGATTTTAATGAATGTGATATCTGATTTGAATAGTCACCACCACAAATAGATGAAACATTTACTAACCATCTCCTAGAAAGCCTCCTCATGAAATAAAGTCACAAAAAGGATTTGACCAAATAAAATCTGACTTCACATCATGCTGATTTGGCACTTTGAAGCTCCACTTGGCATAAAGGCTGACAAGAATACAAATAGGCAATTGATGCAGGCACCCAAGTAGCTCAAGTAAACAAGCAACTAGCTCAAGTAGGTAGGCAAGCAGCTCAAGCATGCAACCATGTAGCTCAACACATAGGCAAGTAGCTCAAGCAACTTAGAAAACAAGCAGGTAGCTCAATCAACCAAACACCTTGACATCAATGACAAAATATTCTAACATACGGGATGTTGAGTACATTACAGAGTAGGCGTTCACATAAATCTCTCACATCGCTGCTGGCAACGTTATGTGTAATGTCCCCTTCTCATCAGTGATCAGCATTGGCATTCTTCAGTCTATTCCGGAACCCGTAGACTGGAATGAGGTGGAAATTAGGGTTTCATGGGCTTGGCTTTTGTAGCATTTCATTTTATTTACTATTTTTAGTAAATGATAGTTGTGGCAGTATGCAGTTGGTTGTCCTCGGTCATCACTTCAGTTGAGCATGTTATTGGTTGTTTCAATATCTTCCTCTCAGGCCTTAATTGTTGAAATTTACTAAGTATTGGCATAAGTGTTATATTTTTCATTTGACCCCCCTTGGCCTAAGGATACAACTTGCAAGTTGTTTTAAAAAGGGGACTTGAAGGGTACGCCTTGTCATAAGGTGATATTAATATTTTATATTTTTGAATTTATTGCTTGGAGGAAAGTGGACGCCACTTTATGAGGAATATTATTTTATGAAATTTGAAAATAAGGAGAATTCAAATAGTTGTCTTTTGGCGTACCATTGAGGAAGTTGAAGAGTTTCTCAATTCTTATAAAATGAAGACATGACTCCAGCATTTGGTATCCATCAATTACCTTACTGTTATGCTGTCAAAATGACTATGGACATTTTGCTATTGCTTCGAGGATGCTACCTCCTAGCCCCTTCCCAATTTCGTGTTTGAAATATAACACCTAGTTGGAATATTGCTGCTTCTCACAACAGACTAGCAGATTGAGCAATAAAGGTTGATAATTTTGGTGAATTCTACAGTTTTGAAGTTCCTGGTTTTTACACAGCTGAAGCTGAGTTTTGTTCATAACTTCTAAAGCGAATTTTATTCTGTTCTGGGTACTTTGGCCATGCATTAGTCAACTGAAGGCGCCACCTTTCACAAAATTTGGGAATTTATTTCCAAGTATTCAATTTTATATTGCAAAATCGATTTTCCTCAAGGGCCGTACCATTTAATGATGTCTTGGGATTCGTGCCAAATAAAGTGGAGACTTTGATTGCTGTTTCTGGATTCTAACTTGGGCGCCAGACTTGTAAGGTGCATTTGCAACTCGTTTCACGCCATTCGGAGGAGATTTGAGTGAGTTATGATAATTTACTTGATTCTCACAGTTGCAGATTGTAATTTCCAGTTTACTGTTTTTACATCAGATTGTTGAAGTTCTGATTTCTGATTTATTAGCAGCTGTTAGAGGGTTAAAATATCATTGAAAATCATCTCTTAATCTTGTGTATGAAGAATTCTATATTTCCTATGTAATTTGCAGCTTATTCCACATTGTACAAACTGTAAACAGTAGTACTGTTCCAGTTTAATTTGCTGCAATTTCTTTCTGTTTCTTCTCACATAAGTCCCCTGGATGGTTTACCGCCAGTGAGGTTAATTTAATTGTAATATCTCATACCCACTCATAGTGGTGAATCCCCACAGCATTGTGGATGCCCGCCGCAGCGGATGAATTGCTTTATTTGTAATCTTTTCCCCCCACTGTTTGGTGGTAGCGTGAAATTGTTCTCTCATGGCTGGTTATCCGCCTAATAGTTCATAATTCCAATTTCTTAAACTCCGTCATATGTTAGCACCTCGCCCTCAGTGGGATCTTGAGTGCACATTCTTGACGTTGAGTAGTTCTTCTATTCAAGTTCAGTTTTCTTCAGTTTAAGTTCAGTATCTTCCATTCAAGTTCAGATTTGTATTTGAGGCTAACGCTAATCCAATCATCCATTGCTGGTTATTTTGTGTTTTTCCTTCGAAAAAATTGGTTAGCATATTTCAGCTTCAAGGGTCTCTTCAAAATCCGATAGTGGGATTGGGCTGAATGTATTGACAATGATTGTTGGCATCGAAGAACTTTAGGAACGGATAATCCCAGACATATTCTAGACATTGGAGTAAACCACAAATTATCAAGTTCAAATCTTATAATTATTTACTCTCAATATGTTTGCTCTCCTCTCTTGTGCATAGCATTAGTCATTTTAAATTTTGAAGCATTCATTTATACTAAAAATGATCTATACATCAATCTTCAGGCTGCATCGAATTGAAAAATTAAAAAATTGAAATTAAAATACGACATTTTGTCAATTGAAAATGACCACAATGTCAGTTCACTCAACCTCCCAAACCACAAACCCAAAATAAAGTTATTTTCCAAAACTGAACAGCTGAAAGTTTTTTTGTGTGATGTCAATAGCTGATTCACCCGGGATGCTCCTGCATCATAAATTGTGGGCTTAAGTTGATGACCAAAGTCTTGTACCTGCCGCTTTGCAATTGGGGACTCCTACTAGTATTAGGACTACCCCGTATCCACAAGTTTCAGCTCGTTCTACTTCTACCTTTTCATCTAGTTTAGGGTCAACCACAACAAATCCTAAGAGGAAACATAGAATTGCCACGATTGATGCTGCAAACCCAAGGCAAAGTTATTCAGTGCACAAAACAAAGATGAGGATGGTGCCATGTCATGCCCTGAAATTGCAACACTAGGATATAAAGCTTCAAAATATAAATAAAGAAATAAAAATAAATAACAAAAATGCATATTTAAAATATAACAAGAAATATTAGCAATTTAATGTTATTATAATTATAACTATCACAAGATAATATTATAATTATAATTGTCAAAAATAAAAATAAAAATATTAACAATATGATATTAATTATTATAATATAATAATATAAAACATATATATATATATAAAGCTAATATAAATTTATAGATATAAAACACATAATATATAAATGATATATTAGGAATGGTGGCAATCCATTATAATTAGAAAAAAGACTTTATAAGGAGCAGTGCTGCCTTTACAAGTAACAACGATTCACTTAAGGCAGCGAATTCATGTGCAAAAAGGCAGCGATTTGATTAAGAAGATAAAGCATGTGATTTACATATGTCAAGGCATGCGATTTCATTTAGGGAATAATCTCATCTGATATAAAGCAATCTATTGTGTAACAAAGCAGCGATAACTTTAAAAGGCTGAAATCATTTGTTAACAAAAGGTTCTGAATTTTCAAATGGTTGTCTCTATTCAAAAAGGATCGCATCTCTTCATAGGAATGTAAACATATATATTGGCAGATGTAAATCAATATATTGGAGAGTCAGAAATGGGGCAAAAGCAAAAAGAATGGGATTTGGGAAAGATAGAAGGATATAGCATTCAAAATAAATAATAATCTGCACTCAGAAAAGGAAATGGAATGGAACATAATCAGATTTAAATGCAGATATATGAAGCAGCAAATAAAGAAATGGGAAATAGGAGAATATGAAATAGGATGAAATGCCGATGTGGAAGCAATCAAGAGTAAATAATAATCTGCACTCAGAAATGCAGCAGCCATTAAATAGAATAGGGGAAGTTTAGTAGGATTACACACACATAATATATAATGAAAGATGCATACATATATTATATATATCATGCAATTATGCAATAATGATGCTTACAACAATTAGTAATTATTCAATCAAAACTAATCGGTTTGCTTCTCTTTAAGCAATATCTTTTGATTATTGAAGACAAATCGATTGGAGAGCAAGCTGACTCAATCTGAAAATCAATAAACATTTGAACATTAAGACAGATCATTTGATCAGATAAATGCAATAGAGGTTTGCATCCTCTAAGACAGAAATAATCAATTAATTAATATTTTTGCAACAATCCCACTTTCTACTTTGGCAATAGTCGGTCATGAAGGGATGAGGCAAGACTACAAAGGGAGAACTGCTCAAAGGGCACCCTATTATGCAAAAAGGAGAACTGCTAGAAGGGCACCCTATTATGCAAAAGGGAGAACTACGAAAAGGGCACCCTATTATGCAAAAGGGAGAACTGTGAGGACACCCTATTGCAGCCTCCCGACTATCCCCGAGTGAATCAATTGCTGAAGAAAATGAAGAAAGGTCTTCAATCATAAAAGGAGAGGTTGGCATGATGGAGGATAATTGTGTAAAGCCCTCACTAGGTACACTACCTCATGATGATGGTTGAGGACCATCGATTAAGGACCACATGAGGCCACATAGGATAAGGTCATGTAATGTCTCTTACCCGATCTTGCCCTAGAATTCGCTTGTTGATTAAGGTTAGGGTTTCTTCTCTTAAAAGGAAGTTTTTCCTAGTGAAGTAATCGTGGATTGAAATCTGCATTCACCATGTTAACAACATTTCCACATATACATATGTTTGTTAGCATTAATATTTGCATATCCAAAATATAAACATAATCACAAAAGCAATCATGAAGACAGAGGAGGAGTGGCATGGGTAGATCCGCCCGAAGCTATCCATCTAAGCCCAAGAGCACAAGCGTCTGACCAAAACTACCCACATCTTGGCCCCAAGTGGAAAGAATGTCCGACCAAGACTATTCCACCCTTGGAGTGGCGTGCTTAGTGGAAACACTTGTACCTACTTTCTCTACCCACGTCATCACCTCGAAAGACACTTAACCTACTGGGGACGGTGAAGGGAGCATATAAGTGGCCCGGGCCTACCACCCCTCCATGACTGCGGCGGATCTTGAGTGGGACCCCCACTCCTCCATGGCCCACCAATGCCTTAAGACTGGGCAGACTATGAGTGGAATTTCCACCCCTCCAGGGCTCATCCCTGCCCTAGGTTCCGGAGGCGGACTTGAGTGAGGTTTTAAGGCACCACTTCCCTCACATCCTTCCTCCCAATAAGTTTGCTAATACTAAGAAGACAATCTTTTAGCAGTCAAATACATTTGTGTTTATTACTAATTCTTTAAGTCAATATCAACATCATTATCATCATGATAATACTAAAGAAAGCATTACACCAATAATCAGGTTACCAATATCTGTTTCTTATATTCAAAACATGTTAAATATTATTGCTAAGTACATCACCTGAACTGTTGTGTCTTCCCATGACTCTTTATTCCTTAATCGCCTTCTTTCAATCTTACATTTGATTGATAAATATTAATCTATTCATTTTTATATTAAGATCGTAATTACTTATAAGGCTCAATAATTGCTGCAAGCATCATTATTACATGATCATAAATAATATATATATATACATATCCTTACTTCTAATTGATTTCAATTTTCCATAATCTCTTTGACATAAATGTGTGTTTGTGTGTGTATATATATATTAAATAATATAATTATATATTTTATATAAATTGATATATATTATTATTCCCAACTGACTTCAATCTATAATAATTTCTTGTCATATATATATATATATATATATATATATATATATATATATATATTTTGATAATCATGTTAATCTTACTCACAATAATTGTAAATGGCATACCTCTGATTTCTGACTGTCAGATTGCAGACTGTGTTTCTTTTTTCAGAATATCTCTTTATTCCTTATTCTATTCTTATCCACGGTGATCAGATTTGGAGAGTCTCCTTTATTCAATGCCTCCCTTTAACCACCGTATGAATTTCCTTCCTTAAATATGCGTTGTCTTTCCCCATCAAGGGACGTGACTTTAGAGTGGTCGATTCTTTCTGAGGATCGCACTACTTCAGTAAATTCATGATAATTGCTGATTCTAATATGTTTTTAGTTTGTGATAACTTTTAAAATATCAGGTTAGTGTTATATTTAAAAATAACAATTATAATTGTAATGTAATTATTGTAGTTATACAATGATTTTTGAATTACATTCTTTTTATTTATTTTTGATATTCAGTTATTTGCTTGTAATGTCCCCTTCTCGAGCATGATCTTTCCAGTGACCGTTGGCCTATTCCGGAGACCCGTAGGCTATTCGGAAGGTGAAAATTAGGGTTTCATGTTTCGAAGGATGCTCTTGCTTGAAGTTGTTTGTTTCAATGGCGGATTCTTTCTGGGTTTTCAGAGAGCTTCGCAGTGATATGTTTTTTTTGGCATTCTGAGCATTTTCAGGAATTTACTATTTTTAGTAAATTCTATTTCTGGCAGTGGTCCTGTTGGTTTCGGCTCGGTTGGCTTTCCATTTCAGACTGATCAGTTGGCTTACTCATTTTTGGTTTTGGGGCATAACTGGAGAGATAAGTCGAATTATTTTAATTAAGTCATGTTTTAATGTTATATTTTAACATTGACCCCCTTGGCCTAGCAACTTCACTTTAAGTTGTTTTAAAAGATGTTCTTTATGGGTGGGCGCCTCATTGAAGGAATTAATTATATTTCTTATTAAAAGATTTAATCCAAGCATAAGTTGGATGCCAACTTCAAGGAAAAGATAAAGTTTATAATTAAAAGTCAAATATTGCTTGGGAAAGTGGGACGCCATCTATTGGAGAATTAGGGTTTGACTCAAAAAAAGAAGATTAGGGTTTTGAGAAGGTCAACTGGAAATTATAAAAGGAAGCCATTGGTTCTCATTTCAGCATCTTTTGTCTACAGGAATGTTATGCTGCCGGATTGGCTTTGGGATTGCTTCGAGGAATGTAAGCCTCCTAGCTGGGCATTGCTTCTCGCTTGAAAGATAGCAACTAGTGGTGAGATAGTGTAGTTTTGAGTGATTTATTGTGAGATTTCTGCATCTTAGTCTTTGTGTGGCTTTGTAATTCAGTTTATGCATATTAGGGGAATTCTGGAGTTGCATATTTATGATAGCAGATTGTTGTTTTTAATCGCAAGTCCAAAAATACAAAAAGATTCATTCTGGGTGTTGTCTATTTCTCTCTGTCTAGAAGGGGCGACCCTTTTCTCCAATTTGCAGATTTTTTAGTGGAGCATTGAATTTTTAAAGTCAAATCGCCCCTCTTGCTGGGCCGTACCATTTGATTTTGTCTTGGAATTTGTGCATATTTCATTTAGGGTCTTTTGGTCAGTTTTCTGAGATCTATCTTGGTCGCCTTCATCATTAGGGTCTATTGCACTTCGTTTCATGTCAATTGGGTGAGTTGTGAGAGAGATATGATCATTTAAGTAAGTTGATAGCTTGCTGGTTATTAAATTAAAGTGCAGATCTGTTAAAAATCAGAATCATCTTTTGGTCGCTGTGAGAAGATATTGGTCTTGGCATCCTTGATTAAGCAAAGGAGAGTTCTTTTATATGATGTAATGCTAATTTGTTATACTCATATGCTCTTGGCAGGTGAATGCTCTTCATATTGTAAGCTGACAGTAGTACTGGCAGCAGTTCTTAATCTTGCTTAATTTCTTATTTGTAACGCTTATCTTACATTCTGAAGTTGCTTGGTAATATCTTACATCTCCGCCCTATGGTAGCTCCTTTCCCACTCCGGGTTAGAAAGCACATTCTGGGTGTTGAGTTACTTTCAGCATTCTCGCTTATTTTCCTTAATTGCATTGTAATTCTTAGCATCTCCGTCATATGGTAGCTCCCATTCCATCTCGGTTTGGAAAGCACATTCTTGACGTTGAGTTATTCAGCTTATTAGTGGGTAGGGATCCTCTGACCACATGCTCGTCATTCGCCGGCGCATTCTTGGTTAGAGTTCTTTGTATCAGCATTTCTTTAAGATCCTCTGACCAATGCTCACACCTTGCCCACATCGGGATCCTGGTGTAGATTCTGGTTAGAGTTGCTTCAGCATCGTTTTGGTTTAGAGCTAACCCTAACGACTGTGTATTGCTCTGCTGATTGTAATTGAAAAATTGAAAAAAATTGGCTCCGAATATTTCATTGCTCAAGTATAATAGTAATAAAATAATTTGCCAATATCCTTAATTATTATTTTATTTCAATTTATTACAATTTTTTATATTGATGTATAATATTTAATATTTATATTTTAGTACTTACAATATTATATTTATATTTATATTTATAATATTATCTTTGATAGTTATAATAAAAATGTTAAATAATTAATGTTTTTTTATATGTATTTTGTTTATCTTGTTTTTGATGTTTTATATTTCAATGTTACAATTTCGGGGACATGACAGGTCATGTTGTTGGGCCTAGGGGAGGATACTTGGGGCACCTCATCATGTCCTCCTCATTATGGTTGACATAGTCCTTGGGATTAATTATACTGATATATATAATCTTTCTTAGACTTAGAATTAGATGTATTTCATGGATTATGTTTGTCATATTGTGATGTCCCCATCATAAGAGAAGTATTTAAATAAGCTTAGTTTCACATTTTGAATAGATATAACATATATCTATATATATACATACACATATATATGTGTGTGTGTGTGTGTGTGTGTGTAATTAGATATATTAATATACAAATAAATATGTCACGCACTAATCCAACATAATGATAGATCAAGCAAATTAAAGAAGAGAAAAACTAAACTAATCACAAGGGATAGGCGCATGAGGCATCAATGAAGAAACATGTCCCTTGGAGCGCCACTCCTATATCATATCAAACAACAAGAGGAAGAGGGATCATCAAGCAAGAAGGAAAACGAGTTTAGGAGAAGCATCAGAAAATTAGTAAGGACCAGAACCAATCAGTCAAGAAGGAAGATTATAGGATAGCGATTTATGAAGGACGTCATCTGAAGTTGGAGACAGTCTACAAATACATACAATTTCAGACCAATTAAGAGGGACGAGTGGAGATTTAGAAGGTGGCGAGCAAAGAAAAGGATGTCGCCTGAGAACTACAATCTCACCACGATTTTTTAGTCGATCACAAAGATAATCCATCAAGGATACATCAATAACAAGGCCAGCTCTATCTTCAGTGCTGAGGAAGGCCATTCTTACCAACAACAGAAGATAATATAATCACTAAGTAAGCTTCTGTAGGTGGTGACCCAGAAACGACTTCAAGGCTGGGCATCGGATCTCAGTCCAATATTATCAAAGTTTACAAACAGCAATCTAACAGAAACTTTATTCATTAGAATTAGGCTCTCCAAAATAAAGTTGCATATCTGAATCTTCTGAGCAGATCACTATTTCAAAAGTTTACCATTGAGATATATTAACTATTCGTAAATCAAAGGATTGGAAGTGAATTTATTCAGAAAAATTAAGGGAACATCACAGTGGTATCAAAGCATCGATCTTGCCAATCTGTAGGGAATAAGTGAATGCGAACCTACCAAGGAAAAGGAGCTATGGCTGATAAATTGGCTCAAGAAATCAAAACATTCATGGAGCAAACAAACGAAAAGTTTGAGAAAACCAATCAGTTGATCCTCCAGGCCCTCCAAAGCATGAATAACAACACCAATAAAAGAACCATTCCAAGGAAGGAATTGCACTCGAACCATTCCGAAAATGAGCATTCAACTCAAAGTTCCACACTGAGACCAACCATGCCTCCATTCATTCAAAAGGTCATTGAAGAAGAAGAAGAACCAAACACCAATAGTGTGGAGGATATTGCTCATATGTATGCCAAATTAGACCCTGCAATACAAAGGCTTATACCATTTAAAGAATATTATGAAGTTAAGACCCAAGTCAATCCAATTCGGAGGAAGAATCATCCTGACAAAGAACTAAGATCAAGAATTAAGATGACCTTGCCTTACTTTGATGGCTCCAAGAAGTTCACCGCTCAATCATGGGTTCAAAAGCTTGACACCTACCTATCTCTCAGCCCCATGACTGAAGAAAGCGCCATTAAATTCTCTGTCCTCCACTTATCAGGTATAGCACATGATTGGTGGCATCATGGACTCATCACCCAAGGACATCGAAATATAGTCTCCTATAGTGAGTTCACCCAAAGACTCATTAATAGATTCGATCAAAAGCATCCGGAGTGGTATTTCGAGGAACTCACCCACCTTAAGCAACGTGGAACGGTGGAAGACTTTGCAAATAAATTCCAAAAGTTAGCCGTCATGGTCCCCGACCTATCCCAAAGAAGGCTCACCTACCTTTTCATTGAAGGACTCAAGGAACCAATCAAGAACATGGTGAATCCCTTAGAACCTCAAACCTTGGGGGAGGTGATTCAAAGAGCCATGAATGTGGAATCTGGCTCTTCAAGGGAAAGATCTAAGAACCCCACACCCAAGTCACAATCCAAACAAGGCCCACGAAGAAGGGAGAACAAAGAAAGAGCATGTTATTTCTGCAATGAACCATGGATTACAGGACACCAATGCCATGACAAGGAAGCAATCAAACAAAAGGAAGGTTTGATGAAGAAGGGCTTATGTTTCAAGTGCAATGAGCCTTAGGGACAAGACCACCAATGCAAGAAGGGGAAAATACATAAAATGGAAGAAGCATGGGATGAAGAGACAAAAGAAACCCCCACCAAAAGGGCAAGATGGGACCCGGATGAACAAGGAAAACTACCAGTCATCTCCCAAGCAACATAGACCCTTCCGAATCAAAGGAACACTAAAAGGACAAAAAATTATTGCCTTGTGTGATGAGCCTTGCTGGCTCTCAGCTCAAAACCCTTATTTTCTTAAATCTTTGTGTTATTTAATTTTTTAGAGAATGTTTGATAGACAGAAGAGAAGGGGCGCACATCATAATTGCTCATAAAATGTGAATTTGCTCTAATTTCTTCAAAAAGAAAGTACAGAAGATATTATTTAACTCCAACAAATAGATTGAGAATGATAAACATACCGAAATATCTCCAGATTATTTAATTAAAGATATAAGCCAGTTTGACAGCCGGAAATGAAGAATTCAAGCAAATAAGCTCGCCCAAGCTCCAGATCTGGATTCTCCCACTCAGAAATGAAATACAATGGCCTGGTAGTAGTAGACGCCAAAGTAGAAGCACAAGAAAGAGCAAAAAGGAAGGCGTTTTATCAAGTTCCCTTCACACGCCTTTTCCAGAGAAGCACAAAACCCAAGGCAAAATGTACGGCCAAGTCAACTACTGAAGAAACAAAGATGATAACTGAAGAGTTGCTGAAGAGGACGCCTCATGATGAAGAAACCCTCATTTATTTGCAAACAATAAGAAATCTGAATATATAAAACCTCTGTCTGTATCTGTAGAACCTCTGTGTGAAGCTCTCAACTGTACTGATTCAGCTGATCTTTCACAGCCTCAAAAGCACTCAACACTGAAGAGTTATCGTTCCTCAATGGACAAATGTTCAAACCCTGGTCACAGGAGATTGCACAGGAGAAAATAGCACAAGGCAAAGTGAAATTGTCAAAGATGAGTTTCTATTGCCAAAAATGCCCTTTTATGCAAAGGCACGAATTTCAAGAAAGATACGCCACTTTTAGGTTTTAAAATCTTTTAAATAATATTTAATTCATCTCAATAGTTCATGAATAAATACTTGGCGCACTTATTCATTTAAGTGTTTTGAGATATTAAATCACTTTTAAAAGAATATTTAAGTGATTTAAAAAATATAAAGTCAATTTGACTTTATAATTAAATATTAAATCAATTAATATTTAAATCACTTAAAACCCCATAACTCACTCAAAACACCATATAATCCTGTGCCGTCAGAAGCTATGGACTCCTGAAATGCCGACGCCTGCTGTGAACCAGTCACTGGGCTCTAAAAACCAAAACGATCAAACTCTCCAGTAAGTACCACTGACCCTCTAACCAATCTGGCTAGCCCACAAGCGTCCAATAAAGGGCTAACACACTGTTCCCAAGAACTGTCTAGCGAGGGGACATCACAGTCCGCCCTCCCCGAATTTGCTTGTCCACAAGCAAACTCAAAGCCGGATGCTGAAGAATACTGTCGCTCTCCCAAGTAGCATCCTTTGCCGATAGATTCCTCCAGTTAACCAAGTATTCCCTGATAACCCGCCTCCGAAGATGACGCTCTCTGAAGTCCAGAATGGCCTCAGGTATCAAAACCAGTTTCCCCTCATCATCCAGGGGTGGCAAATCAATAGAAGGAATTAAGTGTTGTCCCAACGCCTTTTTGAGGCGCGACACATGGAACACGTTGTGAACCCTACTGTCCACCGGAAGATCTAACTCATAAGCCACTTGACCGACACATCTGACAACTCTGAACGGCCCATAGTATTGCAGCTTAAGTTTCTCGGAGCCCTTCTTACGAAGGGTGGACTGCCTATAAGGCTAAAGCATCAGGTACACCAAATCATCGATCTCGAAAGACCGCTCTACTCGTCTCTGATCAGCATATTGCTTTTGCTGATTTTGGGCTTTCTGTATATTCTCCCTAAGTGCCCGCATAATATCCTGGTTCTCCTGTAATAAATCACCAGCACTGGGAACTCTACTGTCACTCAGCAATAAGTCTAGAAAGCTCGGAGCGTCATATCCATATAACGCTCGGTAAGGTGTCATCTGAATGCTCATGTGATGGGTGGTATTGTAGCAATACTCACAAAGGTATAACCACCTCACCCATGCCTTCTGCTGCCCTGAACTATAATTTCGCAAGTACCCTTCCACCCATTTGTTGACTATCTCCGTCTGCCCATCTGTCTGGGGGTGGTAGCTGGTACTTGGGGTGAGCTCTGTCCCGCAAAGTTTGAATAACTCCTGCCAGAAGTTACTCATAACCCTGCTGTCCCTATCACTGACTATACTGCGAGGCAAACCGTGAAGCCTGAATACCTCTCGGAAGAACAAATCTGCCACCTGGATAGCCGTATGTGTAGTAGTGATTGCGAAAAAATGTGCATATTTCGTCAATCGATCTACCACCACGAAAATACTGTCCTTCCCTTGAGCTTTTGGCAAGCCCGTGACGAAGTCCATGGACAAACAATCCCACTTCCTCTCTGGAATAGGAAGCGGTCGGAGTAAACCTGCAGGGTATGTGTGCTCTTGCTTGTTCTGCTGACAAACAAGACATTCCCTGACATACTGGAGAACATAAGACTTGAGACCCTTCCAAGAGAATCTCTCCCGTACCTGCCTATAGGTCTTAAAGTAACCGGGATGTCCTGCCATGGGTGAATCATGTAATGACCTCAAAACCCTGTCCCTCACCTCCGAACCTGGGACCAATAAAATCCTCCCTTTGTAGATGATAAGGTCATCTACAAGTGAATACCTGTCATCCTGTACTGATCCATCTACTATGCTAGAAGCCCATGGGTCCTTAGCATACTTTGCTACTATCAGATGTCTCCAGTCTTCTGAAACCAGTGTAATAGAGCTCAAGTGAGGACGGCAAGATAAAGCATCAGCAACCACATTCTGAGTGCCCTTGACATAGGAGATGTCAAAATCGTAGGACTGAAGCTTGCTGACCCATTTTTGTTGCCTCTCATTAAGATCTCGCTGCCCAAGAAAATGCTTCAGACTATTATGATCGATTTTCACAGTGAATTTACTACCAATCAAATACTGCCTGAATTTGGCCAAGGCATGCATGATGGCCAACATTTCCTTATCATAGATACTGAAGCTCCGTTCAGGACCTCTTAGCTTCTTGCTCTTGAAAGCTATCGGGTGTCGATCCTGCATAATAACTGCACCAATACCCTCACCGCTGGCATCACAATGTAACTCAAAGGGTTTAGTGAAGTCCGGTAGAGCCAAAACTGGACACGTAGTCATGAGAAGTTTAAACTTCTCAAAGCACGCTTGTGCTAGTGGTGTCCATACAAAAGCACCCTTCTTGGTCAAATCAGTTAGTGGTGCAGCATGCCGCGAGAACCCACTAACAAACCGACGATAGAAGGCACACAATCCTACAAAACCCCTGAGCTGTGTCAAAGTCTCAAGTGTAGGCCAATCAATGATGGCTCGAACCTTCTCTGGATCCATGCTGACTCCTGCACCGCTGATGATGTGTCCCAGATATAAAAGCTCTGCCATTCCTAAAGCACACTTGGACTCCTTGGCATACAAGGACTCCCTGTCAAGTATACTCAGTACCTCATCCAAGTGAACCATGTGTTCCTCCCATGATTTGCTATAAACCAGGATGTCGTCGAAGAACACCAATACAAATTTCCTCAAGTGAGGATGGAAAACCCTGTTCATTGTAGACTGAAACGTGGCTGGAGCATTGGTTAAACCGAATGGCATAACCAGGAAATCATAGTGTCCACAGTGACATCTGAACGCGGTTTTCTCTATGTCCTCCTCTCGGACTCTGATCTGATGATACCACGATCCTCAAATGATCGAGATCGTCGATCCGGTCCGGTCAGTCTTCACCAAAACAAGCGATGAAGCAAAGGGTGACTTACTACGACCTAATGTGCCATAGCTAAAGCTCTGAATAGTTTTCATAGTCTCATCTTTAGGGCGGCAGGGGTGCGGTGGGAAGTAATCATAGTCAGGTTTGGAGTACCCTCATCGACTCTATAGCCAATGCTCAATACCTCTGCTCGGAGATGCGCCCGGTGGAATTTGCGAACACCTTTTGCATGTTTGATTCAGTTCACGAACATCTACGGATGGGTATGAAGAAGCTTGCTTTATCGGCGTAGAGAGCGGTAGCTTGCACTCAGCAGCCCACTCTACCATATCATTACGAATCAAACGTTCCATTCTACGAGTGAAATTTCTCTAAGGTTGCTGTCCTTGATGGCTTTAAGAATATGATTTGTGCCATCAATGTTGAATTTCATCTCCATGTCACGCAAGTTAAGCATGAACTCTCCTATTGCATGAAGCCACTTCATGCCAAGCACTATATCCGTACCTCCCATGTTTACAACATAAAAATCTGCCTTGAACTCAAAATTGTTAAGTTTCAAAGGCAAGTCAGGTATCATCCTCTCACAGTTGAGATTGTATCCATCTGCAACCTTCACACGTATGCCTTCAAACTGCTGAGTTTGAATTCCCCATTTCTCCACTAACCGTGAATCGATGAAGTTGTGGGTTGCACCTGTATCTAGAAGGGATATGACCCTTTGACCAGCTAGGATCCCACGGAGTCTGAAAGAGCCCTCTCTCTGCATGCTGGACATATGAGCCTCCTTAAGTTCTGTTTCTACTACAATTTCTGCCTCATTTTCTGACTCTTCTCCATCTATATCATAGATTGGAGCTTGCTGATCAGAAAAATCAGTCAACGCTTCTCCCTCATAAAACCACTCCATGTGCTTGTTTTGCCCTTTAGGTTTGAGGGGGAAGTCATGATTAAAGTCATACGGACCTTTGCAGTAAAAACAGAGTTTCCTTCTACGTAAATCATTCATGGTTTCTCGATCTAAAGGGGCTGTAAATTTCTTCTTTTGATCTGCATTATCAGCCTTCTTTGGATCTGATTTATTCTCCGTGTATGAAGTGGTAGGCTTCGAGCCAAATGGCTTACGAGGTGTAGATAGCTCCATGCTGCGACCTTTTCTCATGGCCTCCTGTAAGGTAGGTGGATCAAATGCTTTTATCCAACCTTTCATGGGCTCGAAAAGACCCTCAATAAAAATATGATCAGCCTTCTTTCTGAGATTCCTGTCACCATCATAGATAGTCTTTGGAATTCACCAATGTACGATTCCAAGCTACCTAACTGTTTCAGTTGTGCCAAATCTCTGAGGAATAGCTCAGGATCCCTTCTGTCAAATCTCTCTACCAGTCTATCAGTAAACTCCTGGTACGAGGTAATCCTGTCATGATGAAGAGTAGTCATACCATGAATCCACCAGTCATGTGCCACGCCATCAAGGTGAAGTGCTGCAAAACGAATGGCATCCTCCTCTGGCATGGGGCATAGTGTCAAGAATGTATCAAGTTTACTAACCCAAGCACGTGTTGTAACTCTACCACTGCCATCATAGTGAACTAAGGTTAGTTTGTTGGTAGCCTGTCTGAGATCATTCTGCTTGTGTCTAGACCGCCTGTCATTCCTGCTCCTGGTGTGTTCTCTCTTCTGGCTAATGAATCTGTCGAAGTTAAGGTGCTCCTTAACCCTCGGTGGCAAATTATCCCACTCATCATGCATAGCCATAATGTTATCTGCAAAATTAATCTCGCCACCCTGTTCAACTTCGTCCACTTCCTCAGCATCATCTTTGGTGAACGTAGGACATGTAGCTCTCTCATAGGTACGTGCTGGAGTTGTGACTCTCTGAGGCTCTCTGTGAATACTGCCATCACGATCTAGATCCAAACTATGAGCCCTGTTAATTGTCAAATTTTGAACATTCGTGCTGAGTTGTTGAAGAATAGTCGCCACCTGTTCTTGCCCTGCAACCATACCTCTGAGCACGTCTTTAGCTTCTCTGTCCTCATCATCCCAAGGATTCCTGTGAGCACTTTCTCCTGCCCTATTCGCCATATTATCCCAGTCTAATTCCTCCTCCTGATCTGCAAACGGAAATGGTGGGAAAGGATTTTGATCACCTCTCTGATTTCTAGGACCCCCTCTGGAATAGAATTTGCCAAAACCCTCTTTGTGTGACTTCATAAATTTCTCTAACCCCACAAGCTGGCAGGATCAGAGCTTTGATACCACTGTGAAGAGCCCTGCTGGCTCTCAGCTCAAAACCCTTATTTTCTTAAGTCTTTGTGTTATTTAATTTTTTTAGAGAATATTTGATAGACAGAAGAGAAGGGGCGCACATCATAATTGCTCATAAAATGTGAATTTGCTCTAATTTCTTCAAAAAGAAAGTACAGAAGATATTATTTAACTCCAACAAATAGATTGAGAATGATAAACATACCGAAATATCTCCAAATTATTTAATTAAAGATATAAGCCAATTTGACAGCCGGAAATGAAGAATTCAAGCAAATAAGCTCGCCCAAGCTCCAGATCTGGATTCTCCCACTCAGAAATGAGATACAATGGCCTAGTAGTAGTAGACGCCAAAGTAGAAGCACAAAGAAGAGCAAAAAGGAAGGCGTTTTATCAAGTTCCCTTCACACGCCTTTTCCAAAGAAGCACAAAACCAAAGGCAAAATGTACGGCCAAGTCAACTGCTGAAGAAACAAAGATGATAACTGAAGAGTTACTGAAGAGGACGCCTCATGATGAAGAAACCCTCATTTATTTGCAAACAATAAGAAATCTGAATATATAAAACCTCTGTCTGTATCTGTAGAACCTCTGTGTGAAGCTCTCAACTGTACTGATTCAGCTGATCTTTCACAGCCTCAAAAGCACTCAACACTGAAGAGTTATCGTTCCTTAATGGACAAATGTTCAAACCCTGGTCACAGGAGAATGCACAGGAGAAAATAGCACAAGGCAAAGTGAAATTGTCAAAAGATGAGTTTCTATTGCCAGGGAAATGCTTTATACCCAAATGGCACGCATTTCAAGAAAAATACGCCTTTTTCAATCATTAAAATCTTTTAATATTGTATTAAGTCTTTTTCAATAGTTTCCACTTAATACTTGAGCGCACCTTTTTAATATTTTAAGTCATTAAAATATTAAATCCCCTTTTGACACTTTAAGTGATATAAAATATTATTAAAGTCGATGTGACTTTAATAAAAAGGGCATTAAGTTAAATAATTAACTTAATCACTTAAAATTCCATAACTCGCTCAAAACTCAGAATATTTCTGTGTCGTCAGAAGCTGTGGACTCCTGAAATGCCAACGCCTGCTGTGAACCAGTCACTGAGCTCTGAAAACCAAAACGATCAAACTCTCCAATAAGTGCCACTGACCCTCTAACCAATCTGGCTAGCCCACAAGGGTCCAATAAAGGGCTAACACATTGTTCCTGAGAACTGTCTAGCGAGGGGACATCACAACCATTGAGCCCAGAAGGCCCAAAAACCCCTATTTTCATATATAACACTTCAAATTTTGGCGAAAAAATTTTTGGCCATTTTTTTATTTTTGTGCAAATGTCTTAAATTTGATGACCAAACAATTGTCATCGAGAACTATCCTAAATTTGATAGCCAAATGACCGTCATCGAGAACTATCTCAAATTTGACAGTCAAACCTCCATCATCACACAAATATCTTAAATTTGTAAACCAAACAATCATCATCAAGGGCCTTTCTTCGCCTCTCTAGCCCTAATTGGGCAATTTTCTTTTGGAAGCCATAACTTTTGACTCCGGTATCAAATTTTGGCAAACCAGATATGGTCAAAAAATTGGTTCCGAACTCTTTTCAATGGTGTAGATCTCATTATCAGACTTTGCTACTAGAGAATTTTATTGCGAATTGAAGTTGGATCTCTCATTTGGACTTCTACACTCATAACTTTTTGCCTAGATCTCTAATTTCATGATTCTTGCAACGTTAGAAAGGATTGAGGAGCTCTATTGTCCTATCCATGAACTTTTTCCAGATTCAGCCCTAAGTATGTTTGATTTAGATTTTGTCAATATCACATTGCAACTAATTACTTGGACATCCTAACACTTGGAAAAGTTATGCCTTTTTGGGAAGGCTTCATTTTTAGTATCATATTTGGGGGTTTTTAATTGTTGTTGAGGATTTTTGTCTTTGTAATTTTAGAGATCTCAAGCATTATGGGTTTTTCATTTCATCCATCTCTAATCATCTTGCAAAGGGAAAACTATAAACAATGGAGAGATGGCATCGTAAAACATCTTTGTTGGCTTCATGCGTTGCCACATTTGTATGGCCTTGTTCCCCCCTCCAAGTACTAATAGTAAGAAATTTTCTTGGAATTGCAAAAAGGATCATGTCTTAAGAGTAATTTCTATGCATGTTGACGATGACATTTTGCATGCCCTTGCACACTTTGAGTGTCCTCATACTCTTTGAACTAAAATTTGGGAGATATATGAAGATTGTGATACACAACCATAACCAAATGACCCTGTTTCAGATTGTTTTATACCTCTTGATGATTCAGATAACATACAATATGACTATGATACTATTCAAGAGTTTGCTTCTTTGGAAATTTTGAATCTTCATATGTTGATGATGAGCTTTCTTCAGATTCTCCTCCTTCAAAGATAGATGTTGATCCTTCACCTTCTTTGATTCCTTGTGCAAAATCATTGATTGAAACTCCCAACATTCCTGTTCAGCAAAACCGTTTTTGTCTTTCAAATTTAACTTTGGTGGATGAGCATTTGATAGGTATTTCTGATTTGTTTTGTGAATCTCATATTGTAGATTTGGAGGACACATTTGAGGGGTTATCTCTCCGCTTTGATGACAGTAATTGCTTTACTGTTGTCAAACCATCATTGTCTTTGGATCTTGTTCAACATCAATTACCACTTGTTCCTGGTTTGTCACTTTCTTTTTTGATTAGGCATGTACCTGATTTGATTGTGACATCATCTTCCATGGACAAGGTGACAAATGAAAAAATTTTGAAGACACCATCATACATATTCATCCTTCTTTCTATCAATTCCTATTTGAAATGGGAAGTATTCATGCATCTATACTTGGTTTGCTTTCTTCCCAAGGGGAGGAATGTTGTTTGTAGGCATTGTATCATGTTTGTCTTCAAGCACTCTCTCTTTCCCTCTTAAGGGGGCCTATCAATTGTATATTTGTGATACATGTAATCCTTGGGCAATCACATTTAGTCCTCCATTCATCACTTGTGCATGATTGTTTTCTTGCATTCTCTCTTTTTGAGAGGTTTCTTCCCATGTGGTTTTTCTCCTTTACTTTGTTTGTGAGAGATCATTTGTAAATGAGTATCTAACATGGCCTAGTAGTCAAGACCCATCATCCATGCATCCTTGCACCATATTTGCATTGTTGCATTTATCTTCTACTCCCCAAATTGTACTTAAGAGGGGGTGTTGGTGAATAAGTTGTTTTACCTAACATATTCATCTAGTAGGTCCTAACATATTCATCTAGTAGGTCCTATTCACATGTTAAATTTTCTTAGGTCCTAGGAATCATTCTAGAACTATCAGTTGTCATTAGATCTTACATATTTTATGTCATTTACTTCTTGTGTTCTAGGTCATTAAATATTTGTTATGTTTGTTGTCTCATGTCATAGGATTAAGACACATGTCATAGGATTAAGACACTTGTCATGATCTTGTCTAATCCTATCTCTCACCTTGCTTATATAAGTAAAGCCTCTTGTACACTTTGTAATATAGGGGATGTACTATAATTGATCCATTAGAAATAGTTTTACCTAACATATTCATCTAGTAGGTCCTATTCACATGTTAAATTTACTTAGATCCTAGGAATCATTCTAGAACTATCAATTGTCATTAGATCTTACATATTTTATGTCATTTACTTCTTGTGTTCTAGGTCATTAAATATTTGTTATGTTAGTTGTCTCATGTCAGAGGATTAAGACACTTGCCATAGGATTAAGACACATGTCATAGATTAAGACATGTCATAGGATTAAGACACTTGTCATGATCTTGTCTAATCCTATCTCTCACCTTGCTTATATAAGTAAAGCCTCTTGTACACTTTGTAATATAGGGGATGTACTATAATTGATCCATTAGAAATAGTTTTACCTAACATATTCATCTAGTAGGTCCTATTCACATGTTAAATTTACTTAGGTCCTAGGAATCATTCTAGAACTATCAATTGTCATTAGATCTTACATATTTTATGTCATTTACTTCTTGTGTTCTAGGTCATTAAATATTTGTTATGTTAGTTGTCTCATGTCAGAGGATTAAGACACTTGCCATGATCTTGTCTAATCCTATATCTCACCTTGCTTATATAAGTAAAGCCTCTTGTACACTTTGTAATATAGGGGATGTACTGTAATTGATCCATTATTGATCATTGTACATTATTGCATCAGTACCAAGCAACCTATTCTCTTGTCATACTCTCTTATGGAAGGTGTATCTTTTGTTTTGCAGGTGATCTTGGGCTGTGAGCTGATTTTCAGCTCCTAACATATAATGGTATGGCCTAGTTGAGTACACCCAATAGAAAATTTTGCAATTTAAATATTATTCAATAATGCTTGTCTCTAAATAACAAATAATATAGTATTCTAGAATAGCTAATAAGAATGAATTTCCATATCAAACTAATAATTGGAAATATACCCAACAACTAAAATAACAAAAATTGTAAACCACAAACCAATTGAAATCTAAATCCTTCAATTTTCAGCCCAACTTTTGAGATTTTCAATATGCTGCTAAACTGTTTTTTTGCCTTTGTTGGATAAGAGGGTATTCATCCCCAAATCGAATCCAAAAACCAAGAATATTTTCAACTTTTGATTTCTTTACCAAGAGGATTTTTATCCTCTAGCCAAAAGATGGCAAGCATAGCTCCTCCTTGTTGGGATTAAGGTATCTCAACCTTTGCAAGTCCTAGAATTTATTTGGTGATTATTTAATTATTTTATCCCAAGTTTATTTGCCTATGTTATTTAATTATATGTGCACCCAATGATGCCATTTGTGGGAGTGGCAACTTGAGTTGTTTTCATACATGTGAAGTGGCATGGGTGACATGTCTCCTTTTTTTTAGGAGGTAGACATCCCACTTTGTATGAGTTGACTAGAGTCATAGTTTGATAGTTAACTCATGACAAATTGTCAGCTAACAATGATAGGAACTATTATAGAGGACTCAATTTTGGAAATTGCCATGACGGATGGAGTTGTGCATGTAGGCGAATTTCATGCAATATTTCAGTTTGCATGGTGCATGTGCCTTGCATGTTAACTAGACACCTTGCATGTGCAAGATAAGAAAGGCAATTTGCATGTCAATCTTCAGTCTTGCATGCATGCAATGAAGAGGATAATGACATGTGGCATTCTAAGCATACTATTTTGGAAGCATCTAATTTATGCATTGTAAACTCCTATATATTGAGCACTTGTATTTTGGAGTTGTATTGGGTTATTTTCACAGGTATTGTTATGCTACCGGAATTACTCTAGCATTATGTTGAAGTGTGAAGACTCCTACAAGAGCATAGCTCTGCAATTGTATTGTAAACTCTATTTCCTTATAATACATTGTGTTGTGTTTTGGAGTGTGGGGTTCTTTTCCCGAAAGGGTTTTCCCCACATATATGTTGTGTTATGTGATTTATGTTTTGAATATTTGTTTTAAGTAAATGAATGTGCATCTAAATCTGTAATTGTTAAGGTATTAGAATTTTTTTGCACTATCTCCTCTACTTAGATTGGTGTAGGAAGTTGCTTCCGCACATCCAGTTTCCTTTCAATTGGTATTAGAGCCTGGACAGCATTTTTTGTGTTGTTGGGTTGAAGGATTTTTTGTACTGATTAAGTTTCAATGGGAGTTTGCAAAAAAATATTTTGTGACCTTTGCTGCAAGCAAAAGTTCGGAACCACATCCAGTAGGATCGAAATGGAAAAGTTTAATGGTGGCAATTTCAAGCTATGGAAGCTCAAAATGGAAGATATGCTTGTAGATCGAGATCTATGGGCTGTAATATCTAGAACAAAACCAACCAACACGACTCAAGAAGACTAGGATCCGATGGATTGAAAAGCCAAGGGTCTCATAAGGCTCTGTTTGGCAAACTCCATATTACTGAATATCCCTAAAGAGAAGACTACAAAAGATTTTTGGAAGAAGCCTGGAGATGTTTATCAAGCTAAATCCCTAGTGAACAAGTTATTCCTATAAAAGAAACTATATTCTCTGAAAATGGAAGATGGAGGATTTGTAGCAAATCCCCTGAATGCATTTAATATGCTAGTTGCTCAATTGGGTTCTATTGGTGATAAAATAGAGGAACATTGCATGTTTTTGTTATGTTCTTTGCCAAACTCATGGGATCACCTTGTGATGGCCATTATGAGTACCACCACCAAGTTCAAGATGGATGGGGTGGTTGCATCGTTACTCTGTGAAGAGATGTGGAGGAAATCTTGTGAGATGGCTAAGGAGGCCCTTGCTATTTGGGGCAGATATAAAGAAAAAAGGCAAGAAAAAGGGCAAGAAGTCAAAATCCAAATCTCTAGGGAGATCTATGTCTCTTGGTAAGTCCAAGGAAAAGTGTTAGAACTATGGAAAAACTGATCACTTCTGCAAAGAGTGCAAGGAGGAGAAAAAAAAGAAAGGTAAAAATAATTTCTCTAATTCTAACTCTAATAAATCCTCTCAAGATGATGTAGATGCCTTTGTCGCAGCCTTTGTAACACATGCATCAAAAGATGTGTGATTGATAGGCTCAAGTGCATCTTTTAACATGACATCACACAAGGGTTGCTTCTTGAAGTACGAAGAATATGATGGTGGAAAAGTGTATGAGTGATGACTCTCCTCTAAAGATTGCTGACCATGGTAGAGTCAAGATTAAATATCTTGATAGTAAAGTGAAGGGGATTGATGGTGTGCTACATATCCCACGTTTAGCACAGAACCTACTTTCTATAAGTAAATTGAATGACTCAAGTGTGCAAGTTGTTTTCTCGAGTGGAGGATGTAAGATGACGAGAGGACTATGTGTTGGCTAAGGGTGTTTAGATCAACACCTTGTAAAAAGTTGAATGCATGCACTATTCAGTGCAATAGTTCTTTTGATAAGCCGAAGAAGAGAACTTTGGATTTTTCATCCTCATTGTCAAATCAAGCAAAGAAAACTTATGTAGCATCTACATCTAACAGTTGTGCATTTTAGGTACCTAAGGGTGCTTGTTCTTTGGAAATCAAGCTTCCTGCAAAGAAAACAATGTTATGGCACCAAAGACTTGGTCACATTGGTGAGAAGGGTCTTAGAGCGCTAAAAAATAAAAGCCTTGTTGATGGGCTTGATGATTGTAAACTCAAGTTCGATTTTTGTGACCATTGTGTTCATGGAAAACAAAACCATGTTTCATTTTATTCCAATTCTCATAAGTCTTCTAGGGTTTTGGACTATATTCATGCAGATGTGTTTGTACCTGTTAATGTACCTTCAATTTCAAAATCTGTGTACTTTGTTTCATTTGTACATTTGTTTATTTCCTCGGGAGTAAATCTGAAGTGCTTAGTTGGTTTAAGGAATTTAAATCCTTGGTTGAAAATCATACTGATAGAAAGATTAAATGTTTGAGGGCTAACAATGATGATGAGTTTTGTTTAGCAAAACTCGACAAGTTCAATAAAGAGAATGGGATTGAAAGACATAAGACAACTCCATACACCCCACAGCAGAATGGAGTTGTGGAGAGGGAAAACAGGATGTTGGAGAGGGTTAAGAGTATGTTGTAGTGCTGGCCTTGAGCAAAAGTTATGGGCTGAAGTTGTAGCCACTATATGTTAACTGATCAATAGATCTCCCACATCAACTCTTGTTGATAAGACACCCATGGAGACGTGGTCTAGTAAAAAGCCTTCAATGAGACATCTCAAAGTATTTGGTTGTCAGGCATGTGCACATGTGCCAAATGAGAAAAGGTCTAAGTTGGAGAACAAGGTGGTCAAATGTATCTTCATTGGCTATGGTGTCCGTGTGAAGGGGTACAAGCTTTGGCATTCAATGATCAAGAAGGTTCTCTACAGCAAAAGTGTAATTTTCAAAGAGATGAAAGCTTCCTCTATTCAATTGCAACTAGAGAAAGAAGAGAAGGAGGTAGTTTAGGTTCCACCTATTCCAATGAAAGATGAACTACGTACTCCTATTGGACCTTATGATGAGGAAAGGTCTAGGAGCTATGAAAGTTCTAAAGAAGAAGAACCTCAACCTCAACCATTGAGGAGGTCTACACAAGCAAGGCGACAACCTAATAAGTTAGGATATTCACCTAAAAGGTTTAGATATTCTTTGTTGGATTCCAGTTGTATTTTTGCTTTGATTGCTAACACTGATGAGCCTAGGACTACTAGAGAGGCTATGGGTATGAGTGATGCAAATTCCTAGATGAAAGCCATGGATGAAGAAATGGCTACTTTGAAGAAAAATAACACATGGGATATGGTACCCCTACCTAAAGGATGTAAACTCATTGGTTGTAAATGGGTATTCAAGAAAAAACGTGGTCCTAATGGCAATGTTGAAAAGCATAAAGCACAATTAGCCGCGAAGGGGTATTCTCAAGTGGAGGGAATAGACTATGGTGAGATATTCTCCTATTGCGAAGCTAACATCCATTTGGTTTTTGTTATCACTAGCAGCAACAAATGATTTAGAAGTGGAACAGGTGGATGTGAAAGCAACGTTCCTTCCCAATTACTTGGAGGAAGAGATTTATATGTCACAGCCAAAGCGTTTCGTGGTAAAAGGTAAAAAAAATCTAGTATGTTAATTGAAGAAATCTTTGTATGGTTCAAAACAGTCTTCTAAAATGTGGTACCAAAAGTTTGATACCTATATGTTGAATGTGGGATTTCAAAGGTCTAAATCCGATCATTGTGTTTATTAAAAAAATGATAATGGTCGCATTCTCATTATTGCATCATATGTTGATGTATGTTGTTCTTTGGGAATGAAAAATATTTGATTTCTAACTTGAAATCTCAATTTTCAACACAATTTGAGATGAAAGATCTAGGTGCAACTAGGTACATTCTAGGAATGGAGATAAGAAGAGATAGAGCGAGCAGAAAGCTTTAGTTAAGCCAAAGCAACTATGTGAACTAGGTGTCCGAGAGATTCACCATGACAACTTGCAAATCCT
>VDFB02284694.1:0-73219 GCA_007258455.2 Sequoia sempervirens
ATTCTAACTCTCATAGCTTGAATTACAAGTATTTTTATATTTAAATTTCTAAATTTAATTTGAATTTAGAATTTTTGATTTCTTTATAAATGAGATTGTTAGATTAGGGAATAGAAATAATTTGTAGTTTAAATTTTATAAAAATGGGGGTGGACTATAGGGAAAATGGAAATTTAAATTGGCTATCTTAGTTGGCAATGTGGACGATGGATGTCAAATTTTGTTATCATTCAAATATGCAAGTTTTATTAAAGTGTTCTACACCTTAAATGGTGGTCATAACACCAAATTTTGGTACATGTCATTAGTGTATAGGCATTATAATTTTGGTTGAAAGGGGAAATGATAAATAATGTTATTGTAGTCTATAAATTCAATGTAGCTATGTTCAGTTATGAATTATCTTAACATAGTTGGGTTTGAAAGCCTTTTGATTAAAGAACATTACTATTGTTATTGTGACTAGTCAATATAATTTATCATGCAAAATACCAATGCTAGGACATCATAACATAGAATTGGGCATTTGGCTTCCCAAATTTAGTATTTATAATTGTTGCTGTGTAAACACAATTTGTTTTGTAAGGTAGAAACCTCTATAAAAATATGTGAAACTTCATGCTTTCCCTTTTTGAATGTTTATAAATAGTGTGTTGTGAACCATACAAATTCTTATACTTGGATACCTCTACAATGTGAAGTGTGTACTGTGAGGTTCCCTACGTAGTGAGGGTTAATATAGTCAGCCTATATTGAAAAACCTGTTATTTATTGAAGGAGAATACCATATATATATGTGTATGTACATTTTTATTTCATGAAAAACTTATACCAAAATGTAAGTTTTAAAACACATTATGTTTGGAAACCTACACTATACAACATTCACCACTCTCGACAATTTTATTTAATATTCCCATTAACAAAAAAAATTGTGTTGTTGCTATTTAAAATGCACACCTACACAGAGAGTTCAAAACCACAAGGGGTTGGGTACGTTGTGATGTAGAGGTTGTAAAACATAGTGTGTTTTGAAGCATGTAATTTATTAAAGCAGGGAGTGTATGCAAGTTTAAGTGTCTACTTTGAAGGTTGGATTATTCCATAAAGTGCAGTTGTAAAATGATAGTGTGTTTTCAAACCTCTTGCTTGTTATAAGACATTCGTAACTCTACATATGTTTGTTTACATTTCAAATAACAATAATATTTCATAAAAGTGTGTTTGGGTATGATAAATTGTAGGATCCAAAACATGTCATCATTTGTAACTTGTATTTTATAGGATATCCTAAACACACCGTGTTTTGTATCCTCTACCACATAGATGTGCATTGTATTTTCCCAATACCAACAATAATGATGTAATTGCTATTTTAATTGTAGACCTTGATATACATAGATCATAACCATAGGGGTTGGGTACATTTTAAAGTGTATGTCTAAACACAAAGTATGTTTTGTAGTGTGTAATTGGTTATCATAGATAATGTGTGCAATGTAAAATATGTACTATGAAGGTCATCACATACCATAAAGTGCAGGTTAAAAACACATGTTTTGAAAGATCATATTTGTTATAATACATTCATAACTATATATATTTTTGTCTACATTTGAAATAAAAACAACACTTGAAAATTGTGTTTCGGTATGAGAAATTGTATGTTTGAATACATGCCATGTTTTTCAACCTAGACTTCATTTGTTGAATTTTAAAACCTGAAAGAAGTGACAATTTTTTAAAAAAAAAAAGGAAATGGTTAGAAATGTTACTCACTTGTCAATTAAATATCATGTGTTGACTATAACCCCCACTTGCAACTCCTCCTTGCTGACTCCAACCTTTATCTTTCAACAACAAAAAGAAATTCTATGTCTAGAATACAACAAACCATAAAATATGCAAGAAATAAAGCAATAATAAAAATTCCAATAGTATTTAGTTGACTATATGACATGAAACACTAGAAACACTATTGCTATATACCCAATGGAACACCGTTTACTCAACGTCTTCCTCACATAAAAGTGTCATCTCGTCATTTCATTCATCATTTCAACCCACTATCTTGGTGGGTCCCCCTTAGGATGCAATGTAAAGTTGGGTATGATATTATGTATGTTATGATTTCTTACACATGCTATTTTATAGGGGAGAGTATTTGAGTCCAATTAACATGGATTATAGAAGCTATTTTGTACCTGGAGAAGTACCTGTTGCTAGAAAACATGAAAAAATATGCGGTGGGTGAATTACACTATAGTTATTTCAACCTTCAAAGGTTATGTTGATTATTCTAAAATGTTCTTAAAATTTTGTGATGTAAACATGTGAAACTATAAGAAAAAATATCCTTAGGTCAACATATAGGACAAGAACTATTCAATCTCAAATTTGAAATAGTTAGCCTCTCTTTTAATCTAGAATTTGAAAAACACAATATCTAATGCAATCTCAAATTTAATATAGATGGGGTGAAATACACATTATGTATTTGAACCTTCACATGTTTTGTTGCTTGTTCTAAGTTGTTCTTGAAATATTATGACGTAAATATGTGCAGATGGTCAAATAACCATCAATAGGTCATCATACATTTTGTATCTAAAGATGGAATTTGAAACTAACAGTGTGCATTTTAACTTGTAATTTTAATAACAACATTCAATCAAATATTAACAAAAAGTCATCTTGAAAATTTATTACAACTATTAGTTAGAGAATAATTTTCATTTCCATTTTTTCATATGATTCAAAAGAATTCTTGTTTACACCAAATAATAAAATAAAATTTGGAACTTTATTAGTAACACTTGTAACCATTTTATGCTTTTGGGAAATCAAAAGTGTATCGTTTTAAAGGAAAAATGGTTTGTATAGTTACAAATATTGTAATTTTTTTTGACACAATTGATAACATGTATAATGGTAATCGTCCTTGGGTACAGTTGTGTTCAACAGATGTGTTAATAAGATCCAGTCACTACAAGATGCATTAAAATGTTTATTTTTTTATCACCAAGACAAATACTTGTGATGTTGACTGGAAAGTGGGAATTTTTGAGTCAAGAGGTAGTAAAGGTTGTATAGAGGACCTCACCTCAATTTAGGAGTAGAGTAAACATTGAGATGATGACATGTTCGATAATGATATGTCAAAATTTCCTTATTATTTTCTTGCAATGTGTCAATCCTAATGTATTAGAAATTGATTTCAAATTTTTTTTTGTTGTAACGAATGTAACAATTTTGACACTATATTGTTCATTCAATTCAGGTGATGATCACGATCATGATACAATGGATGAGGAAGAGGGAGACGATGATGAAATTGATAAAGAGGGTGACATTGATGAAGTGAATGAGGTTGATGAAGATGACAAGTTTGATGATGATGAGGAGGTTGATGAAGAGGAGGCTGATGAAGAGGAGGAGGCTGAGGATGAGGAGGAGGTTGATGATGGAAATGTGGGTAATAAGTATGCGGATGCAGAGAGTAAGGCTAATGATGAGGAGGGTGTGAATGAGAGATGGGGTGATGTGAAGGAGGGAAAGGCCAATATAATAATGTAATTAATACTTCATTTGGCTTTGTCTAATATTGTGCATTCATTTTTTTATGAAATAGGGTTATGCTATTTTATTTTTAGAATTTGTTGTGTAGGTCGATGCTCATGATATAATAGAATGGGTGGGTAGAAAATTAGTCTATTAACATGATTATGGTTCGTGTTTCCTTGGTGGAGGGGTGGAAATTTGGGATTTGAGATTGCTAGATATGCATAGGATGGTGAAACACAACCTTCCTTTTATTATACCATGAAAGCATGGATGAAGTGCAACAAGACAACAAAAATACCCACCTCCTTCTCTTGAGAAAATAAAAAAGTATATTGAAAAGAGGGAGAATGATGTTGAATACCAATTCAAGGTATGTTTCAATATGTAGAGAAGGAGTGCAATTGAATAGGTATGCAATGCGTAGAGTAGAAAAAGTATGATGGACTTCCTAAGAAAGCAAAGGAGGATGTGAAAATTGTAATGCAGTCTTATATTTTCACTAAGGACATGAGGGAGGAAAGAAGGAAAAAATACTAATGTTGAAGGAGAGAAAGAAAAAAGATCAGATGGTAATGAATAAATCAACTCTTAAATGTGAATTTTGATTAGTTCAATTTTATGTTTTGATCCATACAAGGTCAATGTACTTTTAATATAAATGTCATGATAGGGTGATGGTAAAAAAGTTGATGGTGGCCCTCAGCAAGGTACTACCAATTTGGAAGAAGAAGCATTTCCTACCAAAGAAGAATAATTTATTGTAGCTAGAATGTGGTCATTGGACATTGACAAGAAGAGGGATGAAAGGTAGACAAAATTTTCAAGGTTCCTTGAGAGAAATAAATTGGATGTAATGGTAATTTATAAATATAATCTTAAAAGTGTTTCTTGATTACTTCAATGAAGTGGTCACATGTATGTGAATTTGATGTAATGTTAATTATTTTCCATTATAGGTAAAGGGTGAAGAAGGAGTTAGTGGGCAAGCGTAGGGTACCATGGATTTAGGAAAGTGTGCCTTAGTAGGCCAACAAAGAAGAAAGGGTGCCTTAGAAGGGAAGCAAAGAAGTTAGAGAGGAATTTTTATTTTTTTATTTATTGAATAAGGATATAGATTTTACATAATGAAACTTTTTATAATTATTTGAAATTTCTCTCCTAGGATGATGATATTCCTATTGGAAAAATTCAGAAAAAATATAGAATCGTGGTGATCAAAGAAAGATTAAGGTGTTGACTACATTCCTATAGCTTCAACTATGTGAAGTGTGCTTTTTCATTTCATTTGATTGAAATATAATTCTAAATTGCAGTTTTAAATTGTAATGTTTTCTCATGTATTTTATGTTGTGAAACTTGTGGCATGTTTTGTAGGATAAATATGTATTTATTGAATAAGGATAGAGATTGTACATTATGTCAAGCTTTTTTTTTTTTTTTGAAATTTCTCTCCTACGATGACAATATTCCTATTACACAACTTCACTAAAAAACCATAATCATGGTGATTAAAGATAGATTGAGGTGGTGAATACATTCCTACTTCAACTATTTGAAGTGTGCTTTGTCATTTTGCTTGATAGAAATATAATTCTAAATTTTAGTTTCAAATTATAATGTTTGGTTATGTATTTTGTGTTGTGAAACCTGTGGCATGTTTTCTATGATAAAAACATTAAAGGATGTCTACGCTCTCAAAAAAATATGGGCTTGACCTTATTGACGAGGTAGTCATAATGCAAGTGGGATAGGGTAATCATGATGGAGATGGGGATGGCGAGAGAACTAGCCAACCATCTATACTAGTAGCATCATAACACATTTTCATACTTCATTTCCAAATTTTTAATGAATCTTTAACTCTGAATTGAATTATGGTTCATGTTAGTGACCCTTCAATTACATCCAAATATTATGGATGTTGAGAGGACAGATGATGAGGTGATAATTTTATGGTTGGAGATCATGTTGAGATGTACTCAAGGGGTAAATTGATTGGAAAATGGATTGTTGTTGATGTGAGAAGACATCTAGTTTACTGCAAAATTCCAATCCCACGAGATTCTATCAAAGTCCATATTATCAAGGTCATTGTTCTTGGTAGTACAATGCCTTATCCTTGTCATTTCATAGATGCTCTTTCTGATTATGTAAATTTGTTGGAGATATGAAACCTCTCAGACTTGAGGCATTCTCTTCCACTAGTACAAATAAAAGATTTTTTTCTTTCTATATTATTATATCTTTTTTTTTTTTTATCAAACATAACAAATTTATAACTTTCTATACATTAATTCTTAAATATACTCATTTATAGTGAGGTTTGTTATAAGACAAATGAGAGTAAAGTGCCCTACTGAAAGCACATGTTTCCTATCCCCTATCATTACCCAAGAAACTATGAGGATTATTTCTCTTGGAATCACCCCACAATGAGTGCACAAGGACCCAAAGAAGCATCTAACATTTTATGAAGGCCTTTCTTCAATTGCACAAAATAGGCAGTCTAGGAGATGATGAGAAGGGCACACAATTTTACTCGTGTACCACCTCTTTGAATATTTTATTATTGAAAACTTATATTATTAAATTATTTGGTATATTCAAACAATATGTTCTTTTAGAGATCAATTTAGAATTATAATTGTCAAGTGATAACATAATTTACTATGTAACTTCCTTCACATGTCATTTTCACTATAACCAATGTAACATATGTGTTGATCTAGATTTTCCATTGAACTTGGACAATTAGTTGTTCACTTAATAAAACATAATCTTAATTGATACAAGTAACAAAATTTACTAACTCAAGAATTGTAAAGGTACATTTTATTTAATTTTTTCTTGTGTTGGATATATGTGTAATTGATGCTATTCTCATTGAGCCTTTGGTTGTTACATACCTTTCTTCTTTTTCTCATTGCTTGATTCTAGGCATTTGAAGTTACTATGTATCATAAGAATTATCTATACTTAAAGTAACTTATACTCCTTGTGTACAACATAATGTGAATCTTGACTAGTACACAGTCTCCTTTGATATTTATGTTATATTATTATACTATATTTTATACATTCTTTCTATAATTGAGAGACATATATTAATGGATTTTAATAATATGTTTGTGCAGAAAAGTATTGCAGGAATGACAATGAAAAAAGATGGTAAGGGAAAGAGGAAGACTACTAAAAAATCCAGTTCCAAATTCAATGTTGAAACATTTGAAAATTCAACCTTTGAGGTGAAGGGAAAACCTTCAAGGGAGGTAGCTAAAGAGGGGGATTTTAACATATATAGAGAAAAAAATGAAACAATGGAATCAATGCAATCTCTGTTGGCGCTTGAGTTCATGCAAGTTCAAATGATGTTGGAGAAGGTTTATGTGTGTGAAGCAGATAATGGAAGGCTTATTTTGTTGATAAATGAAATGGAGAAGATAAATTCTGATTTGAATAACAACCTCACAGAGTTGACCAATAGGAATGTTGTATTGGATCTTGAATTGCATAGAAAAGAGTTGATTAATAATAATCATGAGATAACACATGAGGCCAACAAGAAGATGTCAGGGTTTCTATCCATGGAATATAATTACATGTTCAATGTTATACAGTGTACAATAGAATTATGGAAGGGATTACATATACATGAAATGTGTATACATGTAGATATGATTGATGGAGGTGTAACTAATGCTAATAAAGGAAATATGAAATAACAACATTTGTGATGATAATGTATCATCTACATATTGTAACTGGATTTCTTTCATATACAATACAAATACATAAGAAATGAACAAAATATCTATTGAGTATTTTTTTTTTTATCATATCCATTCCATGCACACTGCGTAATTATAATTATATCGTCTCTTCAGTGGAAGTTGAATAGTTTTATAATGTATTCAAATACAAATGAATTTTAATTTTATTTGTGTTCATTGTCTTCTTTATGTTCTTAGTTTTGTGCAACAAATATTTAATTTATTTTTAGTCTCCTATTAGTAGAGTGTCTTCAAGATCTAAGTTTCTTTTGAACTAATACACCATCTTTATGAATCTACACTCCAATTATGTTTTCATTCTACATAGAATATACAAAAAATGTGCCTCTCACCATTGAAAGGAATATTCTCTTCAACTAAACATTGAATAAATCATAAAAATGCATGTTGAAAATACAATGGAGTAACATGTAACAAACCATGCCTTCAAATAATCTTGGACAACAATGAATTTATTAATGTGAATAAAAATATGCTAATAACATACATACATATGGAAAACATAATGTATTTTCCATTTGTATTAAAATCTAACTATAACAAATGAATGCATGGGAAATTTGTATGTGACCATCCAAAAGATAAAGCATTACATTCAAAGTAATATGGTCTTCAATCAAACATCAATCAAATCACAAACACAAACACACCTATGAACACCACGCTAATAAATAATGAAACTTTCCTTCAAATAATCTTAGACAACATAATGAATTTATTAATATGCATGAAAATTATGCTAAAACATACATACAAATGGAACATGCAATGCATTTTCCATCAACACTAAAATGCAACTGCAACAAACGAATGCATTGAAAAGTTGTATGCGACTATCCACAAGATAAAGTATTGCATTCAAAGGAATATGGTCTTCAAGGAAACATCAATCAAATAAAAACAAAAGCACACCCACAAATATCACACTAACAGGTAATGAACCCTACCTTCAAATAATCTTGGACAACAAAATAAATTATTAATGTGCATGAAATTTATGTCAATAACATACGTATAGATGGAAAATACAATGTGTTTTCCATTTGCACTCAAATCTAATTGTAACAAACGAATGCATGGGAAAGTTGTATGTGATTTTTTTGAAAAGAAAATCAATTGAATGGGAATATCAAGACTTAATAACTGAGAGAACTTTCATTTTTCTTATTGACTGTTTATTTTTATGAAAATTAAATCAATTGAATTAAATTATTGTCTTCTTAAACACAATGTGTTATTTTTTGAATCTATATTAAACTTCCATGTTTAGTAAACATATAAGACATGGAATAATTGTATGCACATTATCAATGAGATGAAAATGTGTTTGAAATGAATGATTATGTTACTCTAAGACAATAGTATATGTAAATTAACAATTAGGTGATCCCACAATAGTGGTTTACAATTTTTGGCCAAACTAGACATTGAAATAATTTTTTTAAACTAAATCTTCACTTTCGGGCACCTATAGCGGCTAAACCGCGAGGAATTTGAAGATGATGCAAACTAGAGTTTCATGACATTTTTTCTATAGATTCTAAATATATTTTTTCAAAATTTTTAGAATCAAATTGCACTTCTTTTTCCATCTCCCTCAAAAACTAGTTTTTTTCAGAAAACAACATTTTTGAAAAGTGACGCTCACCGTATAACGCATAAATTTTTTTCCATGAAGGATAAAATTCTAATTATTTCAAATTTGGATTCATGAATTTGATATCTAGTGCTTCCACTTGGTTAGATAGTTTTTTATTGAATATTTTTTCTTTAATCAAGTTTTGAATTCAAACAAATTATAATTCAGACATAGTGCGGCCGTATAACGCGTAACTTTTTTTGTGTGTATCGAAAGTCAATTTTTTTTAATTTGTTGGATCAAGGACTTCAATATCTGGTGCACTAATTTTTTTAATTTTTTTTTTTAATAATATGCTATTTTTCCACATGTGTAGAACTAAGAGCTTGATTTTCGGTGAAAAACCTACATTCATGAGAAATTGAAAATAAATATAATAATAAAATTAAATTTATTTAAAATTATAATTTTTGGGAAGCTTATAATAAGGACTACATACTTGCAATTTTTTTTAAATGAATTCATTTGATCACAAAAGGTAAATCAAAAGTTGTTTTTATCGACATTTTGATAGGTGTAAAGGAGACTCTGTTATAGGTATGGTTTAAAACTAGCGGGGTTCTATCCAAGGGGGTTTGATTTAAGGTAGTTTGATCAAACCCTCTTCAATTGGAATTCTTTAAATGGAACCTTTTAAGGCTTAAATCATTATATTTTCTAAAAATATGTGATTTCAACAAAAATCAGTTTCTCCCAGAAATTGTAAACCAGCTTTGTGGGATCACCCAATTATTGTGCACAACAAATTTTATGTTACAAAACACAAAGTGTTTATTAGTTTGCACAAATTTTTATTTTAACTGTACATAAGTTCACATGGATTAAAAGTGGAACATAAGAAAGTGCCTTCCATAGAAATGTCGTATTAAGGAAAAGAGAAACTATAATTAAAAGAAACCCTCCCCTGATAACATGTGTATAAAAAAATAGACTTGGATGAGACCTTTAAAAAGTAAAATTTCTAGTTTGAAAACAAATTGTGTTTCAAAAATGGATAAATTACAATTTAACATAACACATATGACATTGAATAAGCGTTTCCTACCATAGATAAAATAGATACCAAATTTCTCTTCATGGATATAAATAGAATAATTGCATGCCACCGATGACAAGAACAAGCCTTTGATATCTAACAATTAAAATATCATACATTTGAAAATACAAATTTTTATTTAATCTCCACAACATCTACATGTTTACTCCACATGAATGCATTGTATCTATATTTTTTTGTCTTATTATGAATTCAATATATATGGTTCATATTCTCTCTATGCTTTCCTACTTCCTTCATAATCTTGCATTCTTCATCTACTTTATGCTCATGTTCTTTTTCAAAAAAAATTCACCTCAAAAGCTTTCATTGTCACACTCTTAACATAGTTTTTGTATTAATCAAAATTATTAATCTATTATAAGAGTTGTTGTAGACTAAGTAGATTCTTATCAAGTATCATACATGTGGAATTATTAATAATAAAAAATTTGGACTAATATTATTTATTGGATCACTATGCTGCAAGTTAGTAGAATGTTATCTATGTTAGCTAGGCATGAACTTGTCTAAGATTTTCTACTGTTGCCACTTTTTTTCCAATCACTATTTCTCCTTAATTTTTCTAATGGCACATAATAGTATGGCTAGGGGGTAAATTTTGGTAAACATGATTCATTGAATGCAACATGTCAAATTCACATTGATGCATGGGGTCGGTAATCCAATTTCCTTGAATTTGATGGAAAACGTGAATTAATACATGTACTCCTTCTCTATTGGCTATAATTATACCCATATATTCTCACCTCTTTGAAATTTACCATGACATATTTTGGTGTTCAATTGATAGATGTCATTCCTAGCCATGTCATTGAACACGACATAAACCTTTCCAACCAAAAGGTTGGTTCTCAATTACACTAAACTTTTCACTCCCACTTATGAAGAACAAAAATGTCAAAGATATTTAAGGAGAACTTCAAGGAAATTGAAGAAGACATGTTCAACTTGACATCTCATTAAATGTGAGCTTCAAATTTTTTTCATATGTATATTAAATGGTAAAGAAAACATGTATGCTCGTAACAAGTTAGACTAGACAGTCATTCTAACTATGATATTTTTTGCATTCATTTTCTCATATATTTATTAAATCTTTTTGTACATGTTTTAAAATCTCCATTTTCTTGTAAATAGTCTTCTATAATAATTTTATTCTTAACAGGTCTTCCATGTTGACTTCCATTGTCATTGTAGTGTAGAGCAATTAACACTTTATGTTTTCCAATATAATTTATTTTCTACTTATTGCCATATGAGTGCTAGTGTAGACTAATTACATATATTGTATGTTGATGTCAACTGTAATTTTAGTGCAAATTGATAAACACATTATGTTTTCCAATAGCTACCCATCTTTTATCATGATTCTTACAAGTATTGTCATTTTCACCCACACACTTTCTTTCTTTCGTCAAGTTCTAAAATTTTCCCAACCTAGTCACATTCACAACAAATAAATATACTTGGAAAACACAATGTGTATTATATTATGTTTTAAATTCTCTCATTAACTTTCACTACTATAGCATTGACAAAAATTATCTAGATTGTCTTTTATAGAATGATGATGGTTATCAAGCATATTTTATGTAAACATTGTGCTTTTTTGTTTATTTGAAACTAAATAGATGAAACATATTAAGTCTCATTTATTTCCCATAGTTTTTTTCTTTTGTATTTCACTACATATGATTGTGCATATTTTTGGTCTCATATTCCATTCAAATAGATTCTATGATCACACATTCCTTGAAAAATTTTGTATAGAAAAGGCCAAGTTGTTCATGTATCCACTATGGCCATGCTGCTAGAGGTAACCTCAGTTGGCCCATCTCATTATAGAATTGGATTAGGGATTGCATGAGACAGTGAGGTGGTGCCACATTGTCAATCCAAGATATTTGTACACTCCATGCAAACTAGTGATAGAGATGTATTTCCCTTGAGAAGTTTGCATTGATTTGAAAATTATTTTAAAATATCAACAGTGTTATGAATCATCAAGGGTTTTTTTATCCTTCAAAATAGAAAGGAATAAAGTATCATCTGCATTGTGTCTCATCCAAGATTTTTTATCATTGAAAGTAGAAAGAATGCACACACAAGAATCGGTTAAGGTGTGAATCATGATGCTTTGTGATCTTTCAAAATAGAAAGAAAGAAAGAAAGAAGCAGTTGTGTTGTGAATTATCTAGCCAAAATTTGCATCTACAAAGTGTCCAACCACTCAAAGCAAAGCATTGATGGTTCGTTCACCACAAATAGGTTACATGCATTTTTTATGTCCAATTGTGCCACTATGGAGAATGCAATCTGTGAGGTGATCAAATATGAGTTTTTAATGGATCCTTTATGTTGCTATTTTGGGTATGATATAACATGTGCTTTCCTTTCCATTTCTATGGACCTCTTAAGCAACCCATGTTTGGTTTGTATGTTGTATGAAGAATATGTCTAAGATGTAGTTGTGAATGATATGTAGATGGTTGAATCCCTCCAATGGTATGATGTTTTAGAGGGTATTTATCCCTGGGTGGAATCTTTTCAAGTTCAATGCTTCAATCATTGTCAGAGGTGAGATGTGTGTGAGTAGCTTTTAGTAGGATCCTACAATATAATGGTCCCAATTTTTTTGATTCTACAATGGAATTAAATGGTCATGTATTGCAGATAGAATCCAAATTCAATATATAATGAATTTTCTATGCTCTCCACATGTTGCTAGACCATCCCCCACTAGTTCCACTAAAATATAAAAATATTCTTTTGGATGGGATTATTGTGCACCCACTATTCTCAAAAGGAAAAACATGTAAACATTCAATGTGATGAAGATCCTCTTTCCAGTAGCAACGAGAATACATCATAAAATCTTTGTAACTCCTTATTTTTTTTATTTTGAATGCATTTATTTTTCAATGGTAGGAAACAATCATTCTATTTGATGTATGTTTGGTTGAAACATGACAATTTACTAGTGTGCAAAACACTGTGTTTTCATACCTCTTCATTTTTTATATGGATAATTGAAGGATATAGGGTCTAGAGGAATAACATATCTTCATGACCATTTTATTGTTTATGTCACATGGAATACTTTCCCATATTTTTTCTCCATTTATTTTATTCTATCATTTGATACGTTTTCTTTCAAAATACTAGCTACCCTCTTACACTCACAACTAATATTTTTTCTCTAACATGGAAAGTATTATTATTTTATATGTGGATGCAACGTATCTATTTGGGTGGCTGATTCCTAATTGAATGGTCATCTTAGTAGAGTCTTATTCCTAATTGAATGACTATCTTGGCCTCCTTCTCTTCTCCCATAGGGATTTAGGATTTAATTTCACCCATTTCCATAACCTTCATTGGCAAGGTTGTGTTTGTTACTTCAATAGCTATTTGATTACAATTTTAATTTGTATCCAGTCTCTCAAATAGGTTCTTAGAAAGGAAGTGCCTCATAGTATATGGGGTCAAAACCTACATGACACAATTTCATTAATATTTTTACATTGTATTAGAAGTTGGGGTGTCACTCAAATACCTTTTTTCTATATACTATTATTATGAGTATTACTATGAAAAAACTATTGGCTGATAGGATTATTGATAATGCATTTCATGTTGCTATTTTTCCTATTCCATTGTCTAAAGAATCTCAACTTGGTTTTGACTTGCATGAACTTGAAAATTAGGGCATAGTTCTTGAAATGAAGAAAAATAGGGGGTCTTCAAAATGGGGTGATTGGATATTTGATGCACCTATCTTTCTAATTTCATTAGGAAAATGAGATCCCAAAGGTAATATATACTTTAAAAACTTAGGTGAGTCAACCTTAATGGAGATCTTGTTGTTTTCCTTATGACAAGACAAGGTCAAATTTTCCTGAACAACACTTTGGGGGAGAAAAACTAAAAAATAGTAAATGAACTCAATTGTGCAATAAGAAATTTCAATCATCAATTTAAAGCATAAAAATATTAGAATTAAAAGACTTCCGATAGATTTGAGAAGGATAAGACACCATGCACCTGTCATCAAAAGGATCCAAAATATGATTTCATAGTCCTCGACTCCTGGATCTGCACTCTTGATTCCTCTAGATCTCGCAATTAGAATTAAATTCTACAAGATTCAATGTCTTGCCAACTTTGACGACAAATTTGAAAACTTTGCAAAATTGCACTTTTGATCAATCTTCAATTTTTCTTCACCTACAAATCTGCACATACACAAAGAGGATTTCTTTATTTTTATTTTTGGTGAATGGGGTTTTCCTTGGTCAAACCCCGTTTTGGTAATTAAACCTTGAAATGAAATGAAACATGAATGGAATGAATGATGAGTGAACAATAGCTTGTTACAACTCACCAAACCCTTGAATGGAGATCCTTAGAGGACTAAAGTCTAACACATATCTCCAAGGTCTTGATCTTGCATGAAATGACTTAATTGCATGTTGATCTTGATGCTTGAATTTTGACTTGAATGCTTGAAATCTACATCACAATGTTAGCTCCAAAAACATGCATAGATGCAAATAACTTTGACATGATGATTGAGATAGTGAATATTGTTGTAGATGACTGAGAAATTTTCTCTTGAATGCTCTTAATGATAATATTTTTTATATTTTTTATCCTTTAAAAGTCTTAGCTTGCTTCTAGGATTTGAATTGATAAAAGACCTTGTATTTATAGGTAATTTTCTAATTTCTTGACAATTGAACATCAAAGGCCAATAATTACAATAATTGCAATTTGAATTTGAATAAAGAAAATTCCACAAAAAACATGTATAATAAAAATTAGGGTCCTATACTTAAGGGGGACCCATTCGCCCTTGGGAAAATGGGTCCTAGGACCTAAATCTAGGATACACAATTTCCAAGGCAATTTAATTAATGTTTGCAATTGTTTAATACAAGTTTCCCTTTCAAAAAATGTGATTAATTAGGATTTTAAACATATAATTGGGTCAATTAGAGGCTTAATTAAGTCCAATTAAATTAGGGGACCCAATCATAGTGTGAAAATGTAAAGGTGTACATTTTTATACACTATAGTTCCTTAGATATACAATGGCCTCTATTGTTTCCTTTATCTCAATGACTATTTGAGCCATAGCCTCCTTATTTAGTAGCATCCATTGTCCTTCTTAAAGTAGTTTAAAATCTATAGAAACATGGTAGACCCCACCACCTTTAAGGTCAATTACACAACTTGGGTTAGGATTTACTCCATAAAGTCAATAGGATCATGAACAATCTACTTAAATTTCAAATCAAGGGGGGTTTTGTTGTCTCCCATCTCTAGGTCTACCATTTCAGACTTGATTTAATACCAACCAAACCTTATAAACTTGCATAATGCACTAAAAACCATGCACGCTCCCTCCCTCACCTCAGCTCTTTAAAGTGATGGAGAAACTATGCTTATTTAAATTTTATGTTATTAGATATATAAAGAGCTGACAAGTTATGGTATTACATGTTTCATCTAATTAGGCCAACCTAATTGATGTTGTAGGTGTTTGAAGATGTAATACATATAAATGTAAATTCATTTCACTATTATAGATATTAGTATGTATGAAATACAATACGAAGTGTGTGAATATATTATGAATGCGATGTGAATATAAGCAGAGTATGTGGAAGTGGTGTAGTGTGAAGTGTGTTGATTTAGTATTTTGAGCTCTAGTGGAACTGTATCTCTTGCATATTGTAGATGCCCCTCCTTTATATTTCTCTTATTATTTGGATAGTGAGTCCTTTAGATAGTGAGTCCAAAAGATAGTGAGGAATTATGTAATATATTATGACTAGTTATAATAAATTGTGATCTAATCCTCACCATGGTTTTCCCATTTTTGGGTTTTCCATGTAAAAATATGGTGTTCATGTGTTATGTGCTTTGATGATTGATTTCATGGTTTCTTTCCTTATTGAAAATTGAATATGATGTTTCAAATGAATGTTTAAATGTGTAAGTGTTTTCAGAGAATACTGATTCACCCCCCTCTCAATATTCTGGGTGTTCAACAATTGGTATTAGAGCTTGGTTCCCTTAAAGAAGCTTAATCGCTTGAGGAAGATCTTGGAGGTTAAACACATGGCTACTAGGAGATATCCTAATCCTACAAAATAAATCCATATGGTAGGATTCATTGAAGAAGATTTCATGGTTGATATGAATGGAGAACTTAGATTAGCCCTTGAAGATCTTGAAAGAATTGAAAGTTAGAATAGAGATCTGAAATAAAATGTCAAGGAACCAGATGAATGCATAAGAAAATTGAGGGAGAAAATAAAGAAGTTCAAAGAAAGACATAAGGAGGTTAATGAGCAGTTGAAGCAATCAAATGAGACAACCACCATTCTGAAAGTACAAGTTGAAGAAGGAAAAAGAGTTGAAGAATGCCTAAATGAAAAATTGAAAATCAAATCTACAGAATGTTCAAGACTTGAAGAAAAAATTGTGACCTTGAGATCATATTTGGAGAAAGAAAAGAATCAAGAAGAGTTCTATAATAATTGATGAAATTATTGAAAATTTTAAAAATAATTCTTAAGATAAAAAGGATAAAGTTCAAAAGCAGATCAAACACCAAGTACTAAAAAGAAGAACAATGAACAAAAGAAGATCGAGGACAAGAAGGGAAATAGAAAGTAGGTCTAAAATAAGAGGAAATACTTCAAAATAACACATGTTAGACAACCAAATGAACAAAGGTATTCATATTTTAATGGTTAATGCTATTATTGCAATAAATTTGGAAATAGATCTAAAGAATGTAGAAGCAGAATGAATCAGAATGTTCAATCTTTTCCCGGTCAATGCACAATAGACTTGGTCATAAGGATAGTGAATGCATAAATCAGATGATGAATGGTTATAATAATGGCATATGATGTTTTAATCTTTCAATGACTATTATTATACATGCAATGGATTTGGGAATAATGCTAATGTATGCAAATATATAGAGTTGGTGGAAGTAATCTTGTTCAAAATACTGTCATATGTAATATGTCACAAATGCAATAAACCTGGACATATAGCCAAATTTTGTAGAAGCAAGAATGTGAAGGTTGATATATTAAAGAAGAATGATCCAGTGAAAATAAGGTAGGGTCTTAACCACAGAAATATTCAAGAAAATGGGTTACAATGGTCCCTCTAGATGTGTGTTATGCAAATCAGATGAAGAATCTAGGGACTATCTCTTCCTAAATTTCCCTTTCATAGCCAGTTGTTGGCATTAGATTTTTACCAAGCTACAGCTGACCATTTCCTTTCCCAAAGATATTCTGAGTATGTTTAAGGGATGACCTATTCTTTGTAGGAATTCCATGTATGCTGGTCTTTGGTGGTCATGTCTTTCACTTCTTAAATTGAGAGATCTGGAAAGAAAGGAACTGCAACATTTTTTAGAATATTGAGATTCCCTTCCCTTGCTTCCTAAACAAATTAGAAGCAAGCATAGAGTAAGTTTTAAACTTGAGAGTTGAGAAATATAGTAGGTGGAAGGTCAAATTTTCAAGCTAGGATGCAATAATGAGGCAAAATTAGAATGGTTTGAAGATCCCATCTTATGTAGGTGAGGGTGGCATCAAAACAAAAGGAAAAAATATCAAATGGAAACCTCCTGAGAGAGGATGGTTCAAGATTAAATTTGACGAGGATTCTACAGGAAACCCCAAATGATTTGGCGCCAGATGTATCATTAGAAATTGGGAGGGGAAATTTGTAGGTAAGCTAGCAAAGCCGCTTACTTTCAGAACCAATAATGTTGTTGAACTACAAGATGCTCATTTAGGAATCAAGCTATGCACAAATCTAAAGTTACCAAACATTATGGTTGAAGGGGATTCATCAATGGTTTCCAATGCTCTTTGATTAGGACACATGTAGAATTGGAGATTGGGGGCATTGTTGGAAGGCACTATAAAGCTCCTCAAAAGCTTCAAAAATTATACTATTAATCATATCCTATGCGAAGGAAATTAGGAGGAAAAATTTATTTTGAACTTAGGTGAAGATGGGAAGTCACTTGAAGACACTCTTCTAGCTTTGGGTGGAGAGTGATGTAGAAATATGTGGGTGGTTGGGTAGGTGCCACTCCACAAACACAGTTGTGGAGAGGCTGTTGTTGTGGCACTCAATCACCTCTCTACTTTGCCATGTGGAAGGAAACTTGGTGTGGATGGAAAGAGTTGGGTTAGGGTGGTAGGTGAGTTGGACATCCAAATCAACTCTCACTCACGTGGCTAAGCATATGGTGTTTCATTTATTATGGTTGTGTGTGCATGAATTATGTAGTCTTTTCATCAACCGAATTTCATGCTCATTGCCTGGTGACATATGATGGATTCACATTTTCTAAGGCACGATCTGCTGTGATGCATGTATCTCCATTTTGTATGTTTAATGGGTTGGCCTTTTGACAATACGTTTTGGTTGACGCTAGCTGTGTGGGTTAAATTTAATAATTTTGGAAATTTTGGTATGGTGATGTTCATAATATAAGTCTCTGCGAAGGGCTTGTAAACCAATGGCATGGCTAACCTGATTCAGTTGCTCAGTAGCAAGCAACAGATGGCTTTCCTCAGCCTTGTGACATTGCTAAGGTTAAGGCGTATCATCTTCCACCTCGATTACCTCACATTTGCGGTTGTGAAATGCATTACAGGGAAGAGCTTTATGAAAGGGGTTGAAGGTTACTGGCTTGACATGATTATATCCTCTAAGGTTTTGGTGGGTATACTGGATGTGAATTTCCTTAAGGAGGAGGCAAAGGTGATAATGTAGAAATTGTTCAAGAAGGATTTGTTGGTCAAGTTGGAGGAGGCTTTGGTGGCTGCCACCTTGGTATAAATTGGTATCCCGTGCCAACAAAACTTGGGGCTCCTTGAGGTCCCAGGAGAAACTGTGAAATACTATCCATTCCTCCTCGACCTACAAGGTTTGGAGTTGATAGAGAACTAGAGATTGGCAGTCATTAGGGTGGAGTTTTTAAGGAAGAAGTATCATCTGGATGTGGTTCAAAATGCCTCATAGAATTATGATTCAAAGTCTTCACCCAAATTTTTTTTTGGTAATGGTAAAACAATGGTGGTAGTATGTTTGCTGTCTAGAGTTGTTAGGTGTTAGTTTATTATCTACATATATAAGTTTACCTGGGATTTTCTTTGCTCGCTATCTAGTTTCCATTCTAATGGCTAGTTTGGTTGGCATTTGGTACCTAGAGGTATGTTTTTAATGGTCCCTATAAAGTGTAGGCAGTCTTCAACCCTATAGTTCTAGTGTATGGTGTGTCTGGTTATCCTTTTCCACATAGTCCATGGGTATGAAATGTAAATATTTTTTGAAATATCAATAGAAACTCTATCTTACCTATCAAAAAAACATAGAAAATCACATATAAGCATAAACCATGCATCCAAAATGCATATAGAGTCATCTCATAATCATATAAATGCATAACACCATAAATATCTATTCCATATCACATATAAACATGCATATATAACATAGGAACATGCATCATGAAGTTTCCACCAAAATCATGTATCTCGCATATATATCAAAAAATCATGTCATAGTACAATATTAGGATGAATCCAAAAAATGGAGTTCACAAGCTTGATAAAAAATAAGTGTCTAATACATATCATAAATAGCTCTAGCCAGAGCTTCCCATATCTCCTAATGGGGATGGTCATGGTGAAAGCTACCTATCTTGTCTATCCTGTGATCCTGAAGCCCTATGCCTTGATCCTAATGGTCGATGATACAGAGAAGGAATAGGTTGGGAGACTCCCCCACTGCTCTAAGAATGACAAGAGTGTGACCGGATGTGACTCCAAGTTTGTATATAGGTTGGTGCCCTGTCTGCTGATGACACCTAATGCTCATATGGGTCCCTATAGTACCATGCCTCCTATCCTGCCTAAGAAATTTGGTGACCTAGCTTGGCCACGAGTCCACTAATAGTTGAAATAAAATCTAGACACCACTGGTAGATCCTCTGTCTACCTATAATTTCCATGTCCCTCTTAGTAGTGAGCCTATCCACCTCATCCTATAAGCTCTGTGTCTATGCATCAACATCCTAAATCCGTGCTTGTAAATCTACAATCTGTGGGTCCACTACCCTATCCCCCTCCACCTCCTCCATGGACTCCAAAATAGGAATGTCTTGGTAGCCCTCACTTAGGCCCTCCCCCATAAAAATATCCTTCTGAACTGTTCTCTTCTCTTCTCCCATCTCCTGCTTGGCCACCTCTTGCTCTCCCTTGACCCATGGACCCTCCTGCTTGGCCTCCTCCCTGATAGGTGAGAGCTGTCTAACTGCTCTTTATCCTCTGTCCCTCCTCTACATGACCCTCCCTCCTCTGTCTCCCCTACCACCATCTCCACCATCATATCCTCTACCTCCATATCATTCCCTCCCCCATCCTCAATCTTGAAATATACCTCGTGGACTTCTTCCCCTCTACTCTAGTGGGGTGGGCTAATTTGGATTTGTCAATGGATCAGGCATGTACTTAGCCCACCATGCATCGTACTATAGAGTCATGCTAGCATCAAAAATCTCTACACCGGAACCCCATTGAACAGGCTACAAGGCATTAATGTCCTACTCTACTATAACAACACTGATCATCTGTCCCTATTGAGTGATCTCTCACGAGGACCTAGAAAAATTTGTTGTACCAACAGGAAGCCCCTGTCACTCCCTAAATTTTCTAAGTACCCACTCTAGAATGTATCACCCAATGATGTGTTGGGACTATACGGTTCATCCAATTAGATAGTGTGCTTGCCAACAATAGGGAAAATGATCCCCATCATCCTCCTATGGATGGAAATCTTGATAAGGTCTCCAAACAAATGAAGCAAGAAAATCAATGGTGTGATGCCAATACCTTCCATCACTAACTTTGGTCTATGTGACCACTCCTCCATAAAGGAGAACATAAGGAATCCTTGCTCCAAGTTCTCTCTCAACAAGTGGTTGGAATACCATGATATGTCACATGCCCAGATCATAAGCAAGGTAGTCCCACAACTAATGGTGTGATTGTGCTCCTCTATATGCAACATCATGCAAATGGAAGTATAGAATGTCCAAAAATCATGGCCCCCATGCATACATCATCCCATATGTCATCATACCAACCAACATCTCTCCCCATCCAATAGAGAATCCATGTCCTCAGTGATCAGGAATCATGATCCCCACAATGACAATACATACAACCACATCAAATTGAGCATATCTCTTGGCTAGCATGTCCCACTAGATCTCGTACTCCTCAATTCCAAGCTCAGTGATCTCGTGCTCAAAGGACCTTTGGATCATGGCACCAAACCCATGCTCGGGATCATACGAAACATAAGCTCCTTGAATCGAAACCCACATAATCCACCAAACGTCCTCTAGTGTCACCATGGCCTCTCCTATAGGTAGGTGGAAGGAGTTGGTCTCCGAGTGCTACCTCTCAGCTAGGGTAGTCAGTAATCCCATATTATCCCTAATCATGGGCACGAAGGTCACATAGTACCACCCGAGGGAGCAGTTGATCTCATTCCCTGAAAGTGGATGGTCAAATCTCTCGAGTATAGATGGGGTTACATCTCACTTGTGATCACAAGAAAGTTTATTACATCAATTTAAATCTCTAAGAAAACCTAGTTAACCTCAATCACAGTTGAAATTTTATCCAAAACTGGGGTAAAAACCTAATCAAGAAATTGCATCGCACTATTTAAACGTATGCGGCTCATAGATCAAATGTGTCACACATTTGCATATGTGACTTACAGATACATTTGTGTCGCATGGCCAAGAACATGCGTCACACAAATCATTTGTAGCATTTACTTCAGTGATTATGTCATATCAATACACATGTGTCGCATAATCCCTCACATGTGACTCACAATCTCACTTGCATCGTACAAGATCACAATTGCATTGAACTAATTACATGCATTGCAACACATTTGACAAAACCTAACTAACAAATGTGTTGCATCGAGTGGATGTGGTGAATAGCCCCACTTGTGGTGAAAGCGATAACAAATACAATGCACAGGGTGCATCATATCTACTTGCCCTCATTAGAGCCCTAAAATCTAGCAAAAATGACAAAATCACAAGGAAAGAGGTATGTACCACCTCCCCTGAGTCCTTTGGACATCTGTAGGTTTGAACCTTGAATTTTTGGTGCAAGGTGTGTGGTACATGAGATATTTTGGTAGCAGGTCCACAACAAGATCTCACTCAGAGCTCATTATTTACTTAAAGTAAAATGCAAAAATGACCATTTTTTACCTCCCAAAATTACATTTATACCCCCTTAGGGTGGGATTTTTACCTTCCCTTTTAACTGGATGCATCAAGTATTGAGCCTAAGCCTTAATGTGGGTACTCTTGAGGTTTTGAAATTGAAATATTTTGTTATAAAAACATTGTGCAATATTAGATTTGCTTATCAAAATAATTTTTCAAATTTTCCAAAACTTTTTCAAAATTTACATTTTTTTTGAAGGGACACAGATCTATCCTGTCTTCACCACAACACGTTGGGGCATATTGTGAACTGAATTTCTTTGATACAACATTTAGATGACTTCATAGTATATTAAAGAGGGGAAAAATGTAGACACTGAAAAATGTCCCAAGCTTGTGAACGCCATTTTTCCTATCGATTTCCCTTCTTCCTAGTATAATTGAATAATTTTAATCATTTGATTATTTTATAAAGTCATATTCTTCTATTGGTTAAATAATTTTAATTATTTAATTAATTTGTTTCTTCTTTATTGTTATTTTGATTAATTAAATATTAAATTAGCATTTATTTAATTAAGTTGCTTGTATGTCCCTTTTCTCGCTATAATTAAATAAATTTCTATTTATTTAATTATTCATTCTTCGTTTCTTCCTTCTATAGTTAAATTAATTATTTTAATTATTTAACTATTCATTTAACCTTTTCCCTCCCTTATTAAATAATTAATTTAATTATTTAACAACTTATCCCTTTTCCTCCATTTTTAATTAAATGGTTGCTTTAACCATTTTAATTAAAATCCCATTTCCCTCCTATAATTAAATAACCACTTTGATTATTTAATTGTTTGAATATTCCCTCTCAAATTAAATAATATTACGATTATTTAATTTGCTCTCTTTCCTTCCAATTCCTCTTTTGAATCTCAACCATTGATCACATCACGCTACTCTTTTAATCTTGACCATCCATCCTTAACAAGCCCTATTTTGACCCTAACCTTATCTCTTCATTGTGCAAGCAATCTCGTTCATTGATCTTTGCATCACATTGTCTTTCAATCTTGATCATCCATTCAAATGGATTTTCCATAAAAGAGAGTTGTTTCCAAATCATTCCAACCTTACAACCATGATCTCTAATATTCTTGCTATCACTATCACTTGACTAAGCACTTGTATACAACAAAATCTGAGGGAAATCTTGCATATACAACAAAAATGGAGGAGATGCAAGGAAGATGATTCAACCATGGTGTAGAAAGTGCAGTATTGCTAATTTATTATTCGCTTTCTATTGCTATTTGTACTTGAATCTTGTTTGGATTTGGGTCTTTTGGGGCTTGGATTTTAGGTAGTTGTGGTTGCTACTATTGACCTTTACCTTTGCACTCGATTTTAGCCCTGTCCTACACACCATTTACTTTGTATAACAACAACAATTTTTTTAAGTACAACATATATCTTGTGTAGTATAGTGACAAAAATAAAAAAGGTACAAAAAATATTTAAGTCATTGACTATACGACATAAGTATATTCACATGGTACACAACATATTTAAGTCATTGACCATGTACAATGTAGCATTGCATGAAAAAATAAAACCACCATCGTACGATGTTCAAAAATTATTTACGTAGATAGGAGGGATGTCATACAACCTATAAAACCAACAATTGAATGGATTATAGGTTCACACATCATATGTCAAAAAAAAGGTTGTGTGCAATGTACAACTAGCGATAGTGAACATCGTACAATGTGCAAGGAATCCTATTGTATGTTTTGTAGGTTTTTACATAGTATGATGAGTAGGTTTCCACATGGTACAACCATCAAATTATTATCGACCATACATGTGTTCTAAAATCACATCATACGACCAATTCAGACTTTCAATGTATAGGGTACATTATCCATTGTACAATGCCTATTCTTCTATGTATGTATCTGAATCGACTTAATCTCCCACATACATTCTACAAATTATCTCATCATACGATATTAACATCACACTTTGAAATCTCTATTTTTTGGATTTATTAGTATTGTTTGGAGCCTCTTAAAAATCATGAAAATGATGTGAACCATGAAGTTTTGTGTGGTTTTGAAGGTATTAAATTGGGATTGGTGGTGGGGGGTGCTCGTTGACCCCCACAAGGTGTGTTACCCCTTCACCCCATTGGAGGAGTTTCCCCTAGACCCATGCAAGGATAATTTCCCCTTGACTCTACTGGGGGTGTTTCCCCTAGACCCCCATTACACTCATTTAAATAGCCAAATACACTTAGAGTTCAAGTTTACAAAGTAAACTTCTAAGTTTATCTTCAGGTCCTTGTCTACAACATCATCATCAATTTGAGAAGTCTTCCCTAATGTTACTTGATGTTTAATTTTTGTCTCAAATATTACTTTTTATTTTGGGGGTATGTTGTAGTCAATGTACAATTTGTCAATAAATATGCTTCGATAAAATTCGTTATCCGATTATGTATTAATTATTTGTATTAATTGGTTGTCAACTTTGGGTAGTTATAAGCATAGATTGGTTGAAAGTTGTGCTCTTCTTGGAAACTATTAGAACCTTTAAATGCATTTTATATCATCAAGGAGAGTATGATGTTCTAGTCAGATTGACTTTGATCCTTGAAAAACCATCTTTGGTCTTCTACTGTAATAATTTTATGTGCAAATATAGATATATTTTATGTATATATTTGGTATGCATTGTCATCTATATTATTACTTCATGTATTTAATTTATCAAATAGAGCAATAAACAAAATGAAGTAGTAAGTAGCCAATTTTATTTCCAGATGCTTAGAATGAAACTAAATCAAGATCAAACATTGTTTCCTTGTAGGAAATTTATATCCTAATGAGTTTACTTGGCACAAATGGTTAGTATTTTAATGGATTTTGTGTCAAATTTATTTAAAATCTAAAATCAACATGATAGTAACTTGGTGGTGGTAAATAAATTGGCTAAGGATGATGCTTCAATTTTGGCTAAAAGATTCATAAAAGAAATAGTTAGGTTGCATGGGATGCCTTTGGTGATTATTTTTTATAGGGATAATTTGTTCACCTCTAATTTTTGGACCTCTTTCATGGAATTTCTTGGTACTAAACTCAATTTTAGTACTACTTACCACCAAATAATAGATAGGTAAATGGAGAGAGTTAACCAAATTATGGAGGATATTCCCTAGATGCACATAATAGATCAACCCATTAAGAGGGAAGACTATCTTCCCATGGTTGAGTTTGTGTATGCCACCTCCTACCACTCCTCTATTTAAAGGGAACCTTTTGAAGTATTATATGGAATATAGTGTGGAAACCCTATAGGGTGGGATGGTTTGGACAACCCCATAACTATTGAGCTCGAACTACTTCACAAGTATAAAAATCAAATAAAAATTATAAGGGAAATATTGAAGCAAGCTTTAGATCAACAAAAGAGCTATGAATATGAAAAGTAGAGACCAAGGGAATTTTAGTAGGTGAAAAATTGTGTCTTCTTGTCAAACCTAATAAATTTTGGCAAGGTTACCAAATTAGCATCACAATGCATAGGATATTTTGAGAAAAATAAAAATATTAGTTGTGTGGCCTAATGATTGGATCCTCCACCACATCTCTTTTATTTATAAATTGTTTCAAATGTATCTACATAAGAAATATATTATTGACCAAAAACATGTATTTGACAAGTAGGCACTACAAGTAGAAGAGGTCAAATATATGCACCTTAAGCTACTTGCAATTGTAGATAGGCACAACTTGCAACTATGTAATTAGATAATCTATCAATTTTAGGTTATTTGAGACCAATATGGGCAATAAGCCACTTGGGAAGATGGAAATATAATTAAAATAAAATATCTAAACTTGTTTAATTAAGCCAAGCCAAATTAACCCTAAAGAGAGGAGGATGTCACGACCCACATAACCCCTTTCATAATACCCCCTAGCCCTATTGTTACAATTTGGACTAGGAGTGGGAAACTCTAATTGTAATATTTTATTTGATTTATGTGTGTGTGTCGAGGGGGGTGGGGTTTATGAACCATTTATATTATATGTATTACATGTTAAATTAAAAAAATGGATAATGTTTTATACTAACTTGAAATAACATTTGACTAGTGGAATTATACAAAGAATATTGTATGATTGTAGGTACTTTAGTATAAGGTGAATCAAATTCTATGGTTCCATTGGGAGACATGGAAAGATCATAATTCCAACTAGTGTTGAAGACTTGCAAGTTAACATTGCTGCCTAAACCATAAGTTGTAGAAAGTGTCATTTGGGGTACAATGTTTAATATAATTCATTCTTTGATATATTGAGTATATAAGTTTTTTGAATCCTTGTGCATGACGTTAGGAACCTATGAGGATAATTTTTTCAATTAAAATATAATATCCAAACTTGTTTAATTAAGCCAAGCCAAATATACCCTAAAAAGGGGGGATGTCACATCCCCCTAGGAACCCCTTTCCTAAGACCCCCTAGCCCCATTGTCATTTAGACTAGGGGTGGGAACTTCTAGTTGTAATATACTATTAGATTTATGTGTGTGTATGGGGGACTTTATTTATGAACCATTAATTTTTATTATTAATGAATATAAATATTATATGTATTAAATGTTAAATTTAATGCATGGATTATGTTTTAGAATAACTTGAAATAACCTTTAACTATTGGGATTGTACAAGTAATATTTTCTAACTATAAGTAATTGAGTGCAAGGTGAATCAATTTCTATGGTTCTGTTAGGAGAGATAGAAAGATCCTAATTCAAACTAGTGTTAAGAAAATACTTGGAAGTTAACATCACGCTTAAACTATAGGTGGTTGAAAGTGTCATTTGGGGTATGATGTTTAATATAAAATTCATTCTTTAACATATAGATTGTCTAAATCCTTGTGCATGACCTTAGGAACTTGTCCACTCATTCAAATATAAAATCATAACTAATTTTTAATTTTGGAGGAGAAAAGATCTAGCTTCCCTATTTTAGGTCTTCCTCTACCTTTTAATTTTCCTTTTTATTAGTAGAATAGGAGATTTTTGGGTTAAAGGTTAATAGTATTGTGATTTGTTTTCTTTCTCCATTTTATATGATCCTTTTCCATGTTGTTCATTGCTCATACCCTTGTTTGTGTTGTTCATTGCTTAACAAACCCTAGGTACTAGTTTGTAGGCATCTAAAGGTTGGATGCCCTATTTTAGGTCTTCATCTCCCTTATAATTTTTCTTTTTTATCGATATAATATGATATTTTTGGGTTAAAGATTAATAGTTTTGTAAATTATTTTCTTTCTCCATTTTCTATGACCCTTATTTATGTTGTTCATTGTTTAACCAGTCCTAGCTACATTCCCAAGTTCTTCCACCCTTTAATGGCTATCCTTAATAAACTAATGACCTCCATTGGGTGATAAAGGTCTTGATTTGGCCTTGCTGGTTAAAAACCTTAGATGCATTATGACATATTTATTGTCCTCTAATTTTAGGGGTTATCTTTTATTTTTTTCAAAGATCCACTTGAAAATGGTAGTGCTTAATTAAGGGTCTATTCCAAGAGTATGGATCCTTAATAATTCACTTAGAAATAATTTTTCTACCTATTAATTTAGTTTTATATATATATAAATGCCCTTTTTGTGGTGATTAGTCTCTAGGATTTTGTTGCCATATGGAGCTCTTTCCTTCTGCACTATGGCTTCTGCACCATGGGACTGAAGTATAGATGGTCTAGCAGTTTATTTAGCCTTGTATTTTCGTAATACCCTTCTACTAATCTTCCCTTCTTTTTCTTATAAATAGTTCAGAAAAATGACTATCTAGTAGTGTCTAAGAATGGATCCATCTTAAATGTGTAACTGAAGGCCTTAATCTGAAATGGAATGGGAAATAATAAAAATCAATTCAATTGGTCCACAAATCTTCTTAAACGGTCAAAGTGCCTAAGGCCTTTGAATATACTCTTAGTGATTCTAGGATAGATATTTTAGCATTTGCTGGAAATGGAATTGAATATAAACTATATCCCATAACAATGATCATATTTATAGATTTAATGATTTTGCATTAAGCCTGAAATGAAATGGGAAGTAATAAAAATCTATTCAATTGGTCCACAAATCTTCTTTAACAAATCTTCTTTAACTGCTCAAAGTGCTTGGGGCCCTTGAATATACTCCTAGTGATTGTAGGATAGATAAGATAGATATTTCAACATTTGCTGAAAATGAAATTGAATATAGTTTGTAAAGAAACTCTGTCTCATAAAAATGATCATATTTATGGATTTAATGATTTTGCATTAAGTCTTGAAAATAGATTATTCAGTTAAAATGATCGAGAGTGTATGTAATGATAATAAAAATGATTAATAGTGTATAGGTTGTTAATGGAGTTATGTGCATGAGTGATGTTATTTAGAGTTCAGTTAGTTTGAGGTATTATGTGCATGTGTTTGTCCATGGATGAGTTACAAATTAATAATAAGTGCTAAATAATAGAATGAAATAAATTTAGACAAATCTAGATTTTTTCCTTAAAGAATTTAAGTATTATCTGATTATAAAATATATGCATACAGATTTAAAACATAAAGCAATGTGAATGGAAAAATATATTTGTCATCAAATTGACAAAAAACATGCAAATAGAAATAGAATGTTCCCATGAGTTGTCAAATCAATATTTATGTGATAAATAAGATTTTGAAGGCTTTTATCTGATATTTTGGAGGCTTTTACCATTAAATGGTAACTGGTTTACCATTAAATGATAATTGAAAGTTGTTTTCTCATGACTCAATAATGATTTACAAGAGTGAGACTTGTTTCAGACTCAAATCACACTATATATAACCTATCAACTAATAAAATATTATTCAAATGCTGCATAATCTCAAAATGTAACTTATTCTGTAGTTTTCAAACTTAAAATTAGGGTTTCTCCTGCTGCAGAAACACAGATCCGTTGTTGCAGGCAGGTGAAGGGCCTCCATTAGCGGGACGTAAAGGAAATAGCTCCAATGTTCTTAAATCTCCCGATGAATCCCTGCGATCTCCGCTATTCACTTCTTCTTCCTGCATATTAATACATCTGTTCAGAAATTTACCACAATCTTATTCAGAAAACACATAATTTGCAAGACAAGCCAGAATATTTAAACGAGCTTTCATACCTGGAGAGAGATCTTGTCAGATGACCTCTTGGATCGAAAGGAAGGAGAACATTTTCGCGATTTAAATACTGAAGGCAATTTCATGGCCGCAGTACTTGTCAGTAATAAAAACAATGAAAACAACGAACTCATAAAAATCTATCAACACTACTTACATATTTGTGGTTGTTCCTTGTTTCGTTTATCTCGCGCGGTTGCATTTTGAAACCAATAGAAGACGTTCTTGGATTCCACCGCACCATAGCGTTGTAGCTCAGCTGTAATTTGGTTGATTTCATCCGATGAAGGTCTTCTGGTTCCGCTCATGAAAATCGAATTCAGTATTCGCTTTTGCTCCTCAGTTGCCTTCCATTTGTTGCAAAATTTTCTACTATTTGTGCTCTCCCCAGCACTAGAATCTGAAGAAAACAAAACGACAAGATTTTTATGTTTACCTCCAGTGATTCCTCGATCCATATGCTCTGCAGGCCTTAAACTTGGAAATTTACTAAACTTGCACAACTGAGTATCTCAGGTAATTACAAAGTCGATTCTAGACAAAGGAGATGGGTGGTACAAATAAGAAGCTGAATGCGCGAGAGTAGGAGAAAACCTAATTAACTGATTACAAGGTACAACAGTATCATTGAATTTTGGTATATTTTAAAATTATGTTAGGGGAAAGGGAAGAGTTACTAATAATGGAGAGCTTTCCCAAGAGTTGTAGATTCAGAGAAAATGGATCCAAGATTGTATTTTTATTAAATTTAATGGTTAAATCTAAGGTTTTTATGCGGGAGTTATTTTTAAATATTATTTAATTGTATTTTGTCAATTAAAGTAAGACAATTATTTATAATATTTTGATGTAGAGTTTAAAAAATTAAAATTTGTTGCTCTTAAAATTTGTATTCATCTATTTTTTAGTATAGAAAAGTTGGTTAGACATTTGGAGTTGGTTAGACATTGAGAATATAAATTTTAGAGAGACTTTTGCAATCCATAACATAGTTTATATATATATATATATATTAAAGTTAATAGAGTAATGAAAGTTGTCGTTAAAAGAATAGCGTTTCTTTTTTTATGATTAATCTAAATATAATTTTTTTATTAACTTATTTAATTAATCAAGGTATAGATACATGAATACTCTTTCACTACACTTTTAATAGAGGTTTGAAGGAAAACAAAGCTAGCATAGATATCTTAAATGTACCAATTTGAAAGAAGTTGAGAGACAAAATTATTCATATGTCTATCTCAAAGGTTATTGGAAGGAATAATTAAAAATTGTCAAATTTAAAAGTGAACCATGAATAACTTGCTTACCATGGTCTATAATACAAATGTGATGAAGAATGTTTATGCACACACAATAAATAAAATCTCTCAATTTATAGGAGATGGAAGAATACGTATGTCAATATTATAAATGTAAGCTCTCAAATTTTAGAAACAATATGTTCAATCATTATATTAAAAAATAACTAATTGTCAATAGTGGCATGATATGATGGTTAAGTTGTTGAGGTGTTGTTCTTGCCATCAAGGTTCAAACACCATCTGGGGTGTTATTGTTGAATGTTTAATTGGGGATGAGGTCCCCCATTTGTGACTTCACTGGTTCATAGCTCCGGATCAAAAGTGTTTACCCCTTTAAAAAAATATATTAAAAAATAACTAATTGATCTCAATTAAATTTAGTTTCAATTTAAAACTATAAGTGAGAGTTATTCTTAAAAGGTGTAATGAATTGATCTACATTGAAGAGAGTTTAAATATAAAAAAAATGATAATATAAAAAAAATCTTGACATAAATATGTGTTAAACATGATTTTTTTTGTTATCTTAAAATTTAATAATAATATTTAAATTTTACAAAAAATATAAAAATATTTACATAGTGACACCAAGGAATATTGTATAATTATTATGAATGATGAAATGTGATTCACAAATATGAACAATACAAAACCCACACTCTCACAATCACACAATAAAGTTCAAGATCTTGCATAAAATATAGACTTTAGATAACAAGAAAAATAATCATAGCTAAGATATTGATTTGCTCCATTGTTGGTTTCTCTTCAAAGTGTAAAATCCGCCTCTCGGGTGCTATAATTTTTTTTATTCAATTCACATCGCTACGAAATTAATTGACCAAACATATTTCATCTAAAATTTTAAGTGTTGATTTGAAAAAAAATCATGAATGGTGATGCCAAATCAACGTCACCACTTATATGCTTACACTCAAAAGTGCTAAGTTCATACAATTAGGATTATCCCTAGACCCATACCTAAAACTTGAGGGTTCACAGTGACCCTGCCTACATATCCCCTCATGGGAAATCTTAGGCTTCATAATTTTCCTACCAATGATTGAGGGAGTTCATTCTCTCCTCTTGCATGAGATCTCTGATCTCACATTTAAACCATGACTATTCATTAAACATAAGTTATCAACTTAGTCCAATTATAATATAACATTTGATAAAAAATTTCCACCAAGTGTCAGTTCCATACCAAACATTACCAATCCTTGAGAATGCATGAATACACAGGGCTCATAACATACCATAATTCTAATATTACATATATAGTGACTATCTTGAGTATACATATGATACATACACAAGGTGAAGTTAGCTTATATGCATCACAAGTACAACAATGATTGGATCATACACACATCATAATACACCAATAGATAGCTCATATACACATCACAAGTACAATGGTACTTAGCTCATATGTACATCACAAGTATAATAGTGACTAGCTCATACACATCACCAACACAATCATGGTTGACTCATATGCACATCACAAGTACCATGTGGTGACTACCTCCAACATACATCACAAATACATAGTGACTAACTCTAGTATACATCAAAAATACATAGTGACTAGCATCAACATACATCACAAATATATAATGACTAGATTCAACACACATCACATATACATAGTGATTGGATGACACATCCATAATGGATAACTAACACATGTCCATAATGCATCTCAAATAGAAGTGAATGTTGATGCATTGTGCATTACACTATGGGTCCCATTATTTTCCTCTGATCTTTTGCACCATCAAAAAAATGGGAAGAGTATTCAATAAATCCCATACTACACCAAGGGTCCATTCTCAACCCACCCAACAAGACCAAGTATACAATCTAACAACTAGGAAAGGGATTCAATGCATCCCGTACACTAGAGGTTCATCCTCTATCCCAAAGATTTCCATAAGTAGTGAACCTATCTGGCTTGGTGGATTCCAACTTCAATTGCCTTTAGGCTACCAATGATGAGTCTTTCCACCCAAGAAGTAGGGTGATCCCACAAAGCTGGTTTACAATTTATGGGAGATTCTAATTTTTGCTAAAATCACATATTTTTAGAAAATATAATGATTTAATCCTTTAAAAGTTCCATTTAAAGCATTCCAATTGAATAGGGTTTGATCAAACTACCTTAGATCAAACCCCCTTGGATAGAACCCCGCTAGTTTTAAACCATACCTATAACATAGTCTCCTTTACACCTATCAAAATGCTGATAAAAAAACACTTTTGATTTACCTTTTGGGGGATCAAATGAATTCATTTAACATTTATTTTTTGTAAGTATGTAGTCCTTATTATAAGCTTCCCAAAAAGTATAATTTTAAATAAATTTAATTTTATTATTATATATATATTTTTATTTCTTGTGAATGTAGGTTTTTCACCGAAAATCAAGCTCTTTGTTTTGCACATGTGGAAAAATAGCAGATTATAATTTTTTTTTTGAAAAATATGAGTGCACCAAATATTGAAGTCCTTGATTCAATTTTTATTTTTTCGATACATGCAAAAAAAGTTACGCGTTATACAGTCACGCTATGTCTAAATTGTAATTGGTATGACTTTGAAACTTGATTAAAGAAAAAATATTCAATAAAAAGCTATCTAACTAAGAGGAAGCACTAGATATTGGAGTTACAAATCTAAATTTGAAAGAAATATAATTTTATCCTTCATGGAAAAAAAGTTATGCGTTATACGGTGAGTGTCACTTTTTAAAAATGTTGTTTTATGAAAAAAACTAGTTTTCGAGGGAGATGGAAAAAGAAGTGCAATTTGATTCCAATTTTTTTGAAAAAAATATATTTAGAATCCACAGACAAAATTTCACGAAACTCTAGTTTGCATCATCTTCAAATTCGTCATGGTTTAGCCGCTATAGGTGCCTGAAAGTGAAGAATTGATTAGTTAAAAAATATATTTCAGTGTCTAGTTTGGCCAAAAATTGTAAACCACTATTGTGGGATCACCTAGTAGCCTTCAACATATACCACATTGTGACCTTACTGATATTGTAAACTATCTTCTTCACAATCCCAAGTAACACTTGACACTCATCACCCCCGTGTTGTAGGTGACTATCAATGAACCCTCCTAATATAATAGTTAGCTCTAATTATCATTATCCACATAGTAGGGTAACTACCCATGCAACTATTACCTATCAAATCTCGGATAGCCCCTAGCAATCTACCTCCATGAATTAGGTGAATGCTGAATAATCCAAAAGATATAATAGTAGCTCTAGGAATCCACCATTGGCATGGTCTAATAACAACCTACTAGAACTATTACTATATCATAACTAGGACAACCCCTAACAATCCATATCAATGAACCAGGTGAATACCGACTAATCCCTAGTAGTATCCTAGACATCAATCATTGGAATGATCTAATGACTGCATGTCACTACTTAAATACCTTGGAGGTTCACACCTGAGTGCGTCATACATAACAAGATTCACAATACTAGTCAAGTGGCCTATAAAAGTAAATCTCAATCAGCAAATCCAAGATCCTATACATAGAGACCTCTAGATATGGAGATGGATTACACAAACATATAAGAGGTTACACAAAACCAACATGATATGGCCTTCACCCAACATATAACCACTATAAAGAAGTCAAATTCTTTCATTCAAATTACTATTCAAAATCAGATTATTTATTAATTATAAGTTATTAAATTTCCTTAACTCATTCATATCTATTTGGTATCTATTTTAGTCTCAAACTAAAGCTTATGGAGGAGGAAGGCCAAACCAAATAGGAACAACCCCATACCTTGGAGTTATCCCCCCTAGACCCTCCCCGTATGGACTTGAGGTCACAGGGGCATCCTTCACCCAAGGACAACCTATGTACGTGCTTCCAAATGGATGAAAGCCACATGCAATTTTCCTCACAAGGTCTCCAAGGACCTACACACAAGTTCCCATAACCAAGGTATCATTAATGATCCCTTCAATTACTAACACAATTCACAATTTAGCAACCCATACAATAACACTCCCCTTCAATAATATTGAGGTCCTCGATCAACTCCACCCATTATTATTCATAAACCAACTTGATTGTCCCAAGGATTGTCTTATCTACCTAGGGGTTAGGCCTATTAATCAACATGAAATTATCTTGTTCACATAAACCCGTAATTTTGTTTAAAATTCACATAATAGAGTCTATATGGTAGTTCTTACACTCAAGGGGTAAATCTTTATCTTGTATTCATCATAAGGCTTTTCCCTACTACCCAAATACCATACTAGAAATTATATAACATGTCTTATTTTTGCATTAATTTAGGAGGATAAAATGACATTAAAGGAACATGTGAACCATGTTGCTATTACAATAGGATTTCCTAAATGGTCCAAGAAACTTTTCTCAACCATGGACTAATAACATAATGATTATATAAACATCTTATGTCACTATTGCCTATAGTCTTTTTAGCTGATTGCAACCCAATATATAGATTTAGTACCCCATATTAAGTAATATGGTTATCAATCAAGAATTTATTAAAGTAATGACATGCATGAGAGTGGTCATGGATGCATAATGATTATCTTTACAATCTATAAGTGTTTAAACTTTAGTGAGAACATAAAAGATACTACTTTTGTGGGGATTAAAATCCCACTTAAGAAAGTTGCCACTACTATAACCATTGGATTGATATATATGAAATATAAACCCAATAATAATTTCACTAATTTAAAATTCTTAATCTTCCAATTTTCTTTACATTATTGTACAATCTCATATTCTTATAATGATTAAGTTCATAAATTGGATTATTTATTCATTCTTTCCATTTATACTAAATATGACATCAATGGTCAATAGTAAGGTATCATGAGAAGTTGCATAACATGGTCGCATAAGGATTATCTTTTATCTTAGTCTCAATAATAGTGTCAAATTAAATGATATTTTCCTTTCATTTAGTATGTGATTATATTGCGGTTCATTATATCTATAACATCCTTCTTTCATTCACATGATAATTTCCATAGCAAGGTTCTAGTACATAAAAGGTCAATAGACATTATGTAGTCATATAAGACCTTTTCCCACTAGTATAAAGGGGATTACCAAGTTGTAAGTATATAAAGTCAATTGATCAAATAAAAGTGAAATAAAGAAATTAAAAAAGAAATTGATCAATTAAAGAAAATACTCCAATGAAATTTAGTAAACATGGCTAAAATGATTCAAATACAATCAAAGCAATCTAAATTTTAGACAATTAAAAAAAATAACCAACAAACCTCCAATCCCATTATGGATTGAGTACAAATTTGGTGTGATATGGATGTGGATTACTCAAATTTTCCTAATCCATGTTGTTGCAAAAGCTTGATGATGATTGATGAAGGTTGATTCACACAAAAATCTCTCAAGTTTCTCAAAGGTGAGTAATGAATTTGAGAGAGTAACTTTGCATAGGGTTGTGAATTAAATTGATATGGAAATGGCTTAGTATTTATATATTTTTAAGATATTGATCAATGGTGAGGATTCAAAATTATAATCAATGGATGAAATCAAATTGAAGATGAAGATATGAATCAAGTGGTTGATAATCCATGAGGCATGGATCAAGGATTAGATCAAGGGTCAATAATCCATGAGAGACTCAACAATATCCCTTAATTTTAGGAATTATGTTGGAGATATTTTGAGTTGGAAGGAAGAATTCAAATTTGAAAAGAGAATAATTCTATGTGGAATATTCTTTATGCAAGTTGGAGGATTGGAGGAAAATTAGCCAATTAAAAAATTTAGAAAATCATTTAATTGTGCAAGTTGAGGTATTAAGAACTTTAATTAAACAATTTAGAATTATTTAATCAAAGAAGGATAATGACATTATTTAATCAAAAGGGAAGAAAATTATCATGAAGAGGGTGAATTAATAAAATGAAATTAATTATTTGATTAATAGGAGAAAAAGGTGAATTTAATTAAATAACTAGACAATATTTAATTAAATAGATGAAATAGATGAATTAGGAGAGAAATAGTGTTAATAAGTGAAATATGAGTATGTGATATATTCATGAAATTTTTAGGTGTCTACGTTTTCCCCCTCTTTCAAGTGAAGTACTTGTTGCATTGTTTCAAAGAATTGATACTACTTAGATCAAAATTTAAATTTTTTCCATTTTTTCTTGATGCCCCACTATGCCCCAACGGATGGAGTGCTAGTGTGTTTCCCCCTTGAGAGATCGAGCAAAAAAAAAGGCTTTCAGGTTGAGATCGTGACAAAGCAATAGGAGTGGTTCAACTAGGTATATATGCTCATTTGGAGAAAATTCTAACTCATTTGCACACATTTCTTTGAGAATTCTTGAGACCTTGAGAGCTTCACTTGTCTAGTTGCTGAGGAGACCCTATGATGATAGAGTTCATTATTTGATCCAGACACCAATTTGATTGAGTTTGTGAGTTCTAACACCCTTCTGGTTTAGATGTTAGGGTATGTACTTTGAAAAATTTTCCTGGCACATGTTTTTATGTAGCAAAATGTAGCTTAGAATTTAGGTGAACAAAAGCGACAAACTTTGTTAAAGTGCACCTTTATCACCCACACCACATTTTGTATAAAAGCATGGATTCTTTGCAAAGATACATAGTAATGTAAAAATCATACCTGCGCTATTGTAATTCCTAAATATTATTTTCATGCACTTATGTTAAAAACCCCATGATTTTTATTTTCCTTATAGTGCACGATTTGCAATAAAACTATGCTTTTGAAATAAAATCATGGCTTTGTTTGTTGACAATTACGTGCTCTTGTAGAAAGGAGTGCTTTTGTTCAATTTTCATTTTTGAGTTAGATTTTCTACTATATTTTAAAAACTTGACGTTGTGTGTGTTATGCATGCAAGCCAAGCTAGACCCTCTTACTTCTTGAGAGCAAAGACTAGCTATCATGGAGTAGATGTCCTCCCTTGGTCCTAATGAGATTATGTTTTTCCATACTTTGGGGTTGTTCCATGTTTTACAGTATATGTCAGAGATTTGAGCCCATTGTGGGTTGATCACTACTATCGTTGAGCGATGGCATTTTGAGACATCTTCATTTCATTTTTTGACCAGTGAGGCCATTGTCACCTTAGAGGATGTATAGTGCATCCTTAGGGTGCCCATTCATGGTCTAAGAGTTATATATGATATTTCTTGAGGTGGTCAGGCCATTCTTTGAGTACCCTTGTTCTTTTCAGTCTGATTATGGGGACACTTGTGCTAGATAGACAATCTCACATGTTTGGTCCTGGATGGGGGAGCGAGTTAGAGAGGATTCTGGAGGATGGAGTTTTCTTTGCTTGGGGTTCCTATATTCTATCCCATCTATACCACAATATGCACTAGGTGGTCCATAGGAGTGGAGGTTTTTTATCTATTGGTTGTACTCTTCTACAGATTTGGGATTGGGAGCACATCATTGTTCTTTGACAAGTTTGAACCTTACATTGTGTTGTCAATGAGCCATTTGTATTCCAATATGAGGGTATCTTGACTCACCCCCACATAGGTGAGTTGTTCTATTGGAGGAGAGTTATTGATGACCTTTTAGAGTTCACATGGAGGTCATGGTTAGAAGTTGAGGACAGGGATGATGATGATGATTACCTTCCATACTACCGTCAAACTAGATGGCTTATTGGCCATTCCACTTCCATTATTGAGCGATACTTTCCTAATCATTGCATGAGACAGTTTGGGGAGACATAGACTATTCCACCTATTGATTATATGGTTATATTTTCTTGTACCCATCAAGAGCAAAGAGAGTGGGGAGAGATGCTCAATATTCAAACAACAATTGTAGATTTTGATCAACTTGCTCCTTTACCATGGATATATTCAAGAGGCCTAGAGGATGCTGGCACGACTATTGATTATGATGCATGGCTTGCATCCAAGAATACATTCAAGTTTACAAATCTCATAGGTGTGCCTTAGAGACAAAGAAGTGAGTCTAGTTGTCAAAGATGATAAAGATTGAGAGTAGGTGTACATGTGCTTGGATCACTATAGAGGGATCCCTAGGGACCACCACCAATACATGACCAACAACCCCAGGTTGATCAATAATAAGTACAATAGGTGGCACAACATGTGGCACAAGTTCCTTCATGTGATGACCAATGAATTCAGGCCACACTTTAGGAGAGGGATGATGGTCAGAGGGAGTGAGATCAAAGAACAATAGAGTGGGATCAATCCCACCAGGAGTGGGATCAACACTAGGGGAAACTAGATGTAGAGGTAGTATGATGTCAATTGTTAAAGCTTCAGTTAGCTTAGGAGACTTCCCATAAATAGTAGTTGGAGGCTCAGGGAGAGACTATTCCTCTTTCTAGATATTTTGAGGATTTGAGAGTAGTTCAGGATGAGCTCTCCTACTATAGGACCATATATCATATGCAAGTTTTGGTGCATAGGAGGCAGTTGACGTAATCATATAGGAGCGCCTTGGGACCCAACAGGTCAGAGGGTGGGTCAGTAGGGTATTCAGGTAGACTGGCACCATCACAGGATCCAAAGCACTCAAATGGACAACATGGAAGACCACCTAGGGGATCACCATCATGCTATCCCTCTACTGGTAGAGAGGACTAGGGTAGTAGCTTGGGATAGCTATGCATAGCTATTTTATACTCCTATTTGGCTATAGAAAAAAATTATGTGTATTCATTCATTGATTTTTGACAACCTCATGTATATTCTTGAGATATATCATGCACTTGACATGTATCATGACATTTATCTTTTTGATATATAGAGATGAGCAATTTTTGATGCAACCATTACAAAGTGTTATGTATTCTTTGGTCTTTTATTATGTTATGATGTATGGATATGATTATGATTATGGATGCCTTATGTATCTTTGGATGGATGTAGATGTTTCATGATATGTGATGATATGAAATGGATATTGATTTCTTATGATGTTCATGATTTGATATGCATGTGACTAATTTGATTTGTGGATGTAGGATGGGTGCATATATGTATGGTTTCTTTTCCATATATTTATATGATATATGATGATTATGCAAGATGTATGGTATGAGATGCAATATTGCCGATTTGTGGATGTAGGGTGGATGCAAGTTCTTTTTGTTATGTCATCATACTTGGATGTTAGTAAGAATAAAATAGAATGAAATGATTAGAATATATTAGCATTTTTATTGAGATTAATCAGTATACCAACAAACCTATGATTATTTGAAATTTTATTAGATATGTGATGAGATAGAATATATGATTTTTCTTTTATTCTTGGATTAGGCTTAATTTCATCATAGCAATCCTTATTTGTGATATAGAAAATAGACACGATGTACCCAGGTATGAAGAACCATTGTAACTTTGTATCTAATGTGTGGAATTTGACTCTATAAACAGATAGGATTATCCTTGTTCATACCTAACATACGAAAACCTTGTTTGATCATGTGAAAGAGTAAAGCCATAAAAGTAAGAAGACTGATACAAAAAAGGTATTAAGAACCTGATATGTCCTAGCCATTGTTTTACTTGAGACCATTCCACACACATAAGGCAAGTATTCACCAAGGTCATATTACAAGAGTATCCAACAAGCACAACATACAAAAGAAATGATCAATGCTCCATTCCTTTCTCTCTAAATTAGTTTTAGATATCCTAGAGAGATCATTGAAATGAAACAATAAGATAAGTTAAGAGAAAAGGTCAAAATGAAAAAAATATCAATGTCATCATATCTCTTGTTGAAGAGAGTTGTTTGGGTGGATATCTAAAATGATGTCCATTGTAGGAAAGATCTATTTATAATACATGCATTGAATAAGGATTGATTGATAGTTGTTTGATAGGCTGTTGGTATGATGTTTAACCGACATGTTTGATAGTATCAAGATTTTGACTTTACGTTTAAAGTTTGTGCTTTTTGATAATTGTTGCACTTTTTTCTATTTATTTTTCCAAAGGTGAAGGTGAGATATGTTTATTATGGTCGATAGTTTATTGCGAGTAATCGTGAGATGGGATAGGTGAATTTTTCTTCCAAGTTTTCAATGTTTTTTAGCCTTTTCAATGTTTTAAGGATATTTTTGGTATTTTTAGGTTATTTGAATGTTTTAAGTTTTCGAATATTATGAGGCTAATGAATTTTTTTAAATGATTTGAGTTTTCCAAATGTTTTACCAAGAGAACAAGACCTAGGGGAAAGACCTATGCCTCAAGGGCTCATTAGAGATGGCCTTGCCAACGTAACTGTGTAGAGGCTTCATAGTTTGATTATTGGACTAGGATATTAGCACATGATGGCTAATGATGTTTTTTATTTTGATTTTTTTGACCTTTTTATGGAGTTTCAAACTAATTTTGATGTTTTTAGATTTTGAGAATATTTTGAATGTTTTTGGATTTCAAGGATGTTTTGGGATTTTGAAATGATACAGGTAGATCACGATGTCGATATCATGTTGTGAGATATTTGGACATGGATCAATATTTATTTGAAAGAAATATGTAAGTTCCTAACCCCAATGTCTAGCAATTTTTTATATTTCATGAGTGGATGCATAAATTAGGATAACAAATATATAAGCATGTGAAGGATACAAAATATTTTCTTGTGATAGGATCATCAAGATAGTGCTTGGGTATAGGCTATGAGACTTCATGGGATACACAAGGATCAATGATAAATACTATGTAAAGATTTTAACCCAAGAAAGGTTGAAGCATACCCCAAACCTCTATCAAGATGAAGAGGATTTTGAGATCTGGATGAAGATGGTTCAGATGGATTATGATGGAGGGAATTCTAAATTTATTATGAAGGGGATGAGATCCTTCCACCTGAAATGGTGCATGTAGATGCTTGATTCTAAACATGACACATATTTTCTAGGTTTTCATCATAGTACTTTCCCAAAGTGCCACCGAAGTGGTTTTCATTGGAAGATAATTTTTCTCTTTACAATTTTCTTAATTTTTTTGATTTTTTTTGATTTTTGAAGGTTTATGTTAGACCACCCGGTGGTGCTAATGTAGATGTTGATATCATGATATTTTCCAAGATACATGTGCTTGAATGTAACCCCTAGATTTTCTTGTCTTATTTTTCGATACCAAAGTTAACCTTTCTTAGATGCGCACATCATGATAAAGTGCATTTAGAGTCCTTATGATAAAGTGTTGCTTCCAAGAAATAGTCAATGCAAGATTTAGACACCATGGATGTTGAAGTGGATGGTGGAATATGATGAGGAACATGAGATGGAGATGGATTGGTTGATATTTGGGAATCTTTGATTCTCCAAACGTGGGATGATGAGTAATGAAAGGTGGTTATGGCATTATGAGTGGAATCAAGACCAACTTCTTGATATACTTTGTATGTCACTCTTGAAGATTTTTTTTGCATTGGTAGACATCTTTGATGGATGAAATTCCCTTTTTGATTTTTCTCCATAGTTTCTTTGACTAATGAAGTTTGATAGGAATGATTTCCTTGATTTTTCTTTGGCATCCATTTGAATTTTATTTTTCCAACTTGATTTGTCGATTCTTTTTCTTCGATAATTTTTTCTTTTATTTGATATAGATCCTTCTCTTTTTGTTGGTCCCAAATAGTGGGTGGAAAGATGTGAGGATGATGATTCGTGACACGAATGGTTGAAGTGTTGGTAGTGGTTTCATCATAAGGACTCTTTGTGCTCCCCATGTTGATTTTTGTACTAGGTAAAGTTTCCCCCAATATTATGGAGGTATTACTGACATAATTAGATTCCTCAATTGCTGAATAACCAAACCCTTCCGTGCAGGATTGTTGATTGTCTTTATTGATTCCAAGATACCATGTTCCTGTAGGCCTAATCCTTTGCCCTGATACTACATATGTTGACAAACTACCACTGAATATGATTTGTATTGGAAACATGATGTAAACTATCTTCCAAAGCACTAAACCTTAAATCCTCTTGACTGAGGTAAACTACCAAGACCATCAAAAAACCTTAAAAATCACAAGACCTGAAGCATAACTGTGCATGTAGACACATAAAAATGGCCTAGACCTGCAAACCACATTTTTCTATGTCAAACATCCTCCTCACATAATTAAATTATTTAATTATGTACTAATGTCATAATTCCTAACCATTTCCTCCTGATTATTTAAATAAATAAAATTTATTTATTTATTTAAATACATCATTAATTCCTTATGTCTTCTTATAATTAAATAAATTCCTATGATTTATTTAATTATTGTCCACCTTGTCCACTTTCTCCATAATTAAATAATAATAATTAATTATTTAATTATCTTATTTTTTTTCTTCTAATTTTAAATAAAGTCATTTATTTAAATTCCCCTCTTTCTATTTTCCCACGAAGTAAATAATTTGAAATAATTATTTACTGTCACATGACCCCACCACTCTTGAATTAAATTAATTTTTAATTCAAAAGGTCAACATCGCCTCTTGAATCAAATAATTTTAAATTTTTATTTGATTCTCCAATAGCTTCATTTTCCATGCTCAATATCTTCTTGTCACATGCATTCTTGACCTATAAAATCAAATCTCAGCCCTTCATTTCAAACTTTTCCCTAACCCTAATTGCTAGTTGTCACATGCAATTTCAGCCTTTGATCTTAGGGCTTTGCCAAACTTTCAATCCTAGCCATTATCCAAAATTGACTTTTTTATAAAAGGGAAATTTCACCTCATTTGACACATCTCATGCTTGCACATTCACACTTCATGATTTCATGACTTCATGTTTGCAAACTTCATGCTTGCAATTTCTGAGTACACTTGCAATTTTGAGTCAAATCCTTCAATAGTTGCTTGAGTATTTGTCATAGGTCTTTGTTGCTCCTTAAAATCTGAGGGAAAATATCATTTTACAACAAATGGAGAAGGGAAATGAAGGTTAATCATGGAGGGCATGAAGGCTGTTTGGTGAAATTGTTCATTTGTTTTATGCTATTTTCCTCCTTTGTGCTTCATTGTTTAGCTAGGGTTTATTTTATGAATTTTATTTCATGATAACCTAGATTTTTACCTTAGTTATAGTGGAGAAACATGGAGTAAAAACATTTCTCCCAGCCACTTCTGTAATGCACAATCACACACTAGTGAACAAAAATTCTAATGTAAGATGATCCAACATACCATCTCTTGAATATAACACCTGTGAACACCTCTCACCAACATATTCAAATCACATAGGTAGATCTTCAACCTAGAAGAAATGCAGAGCAAAACCAAAACATCTCTCTGTAACCTAGAACAACACTACAACACACTGTTTCCTCTTTTTCTCAAATTTTATCAAAAGAACTTGGAAACCAAACACTAGAGACACATCCACAACATATTTATCACTACTACATCCATAAATAGAAGATTATCAAAGTAACACCAAAGGTTAACACCAATAGCTTAACTAATGACAATATAATGCAACAAATGAAAACATAGATAACATGAATTTTTCATCTTCAACACCAATCTCCCTCCACATACAATTGACACCAATGACAACACAAGCTTGTTGAAATCATTGACAACACCAATCTGCACATATTTGCAACAAGAACCCCCAAAAATGAGAGCAAAGAGAGAATTTTGTGTTGCTGTATGGGCAAGAGGAGTCATTACTCTCAAAACCTAACCTTAGAGACATGTGTCATCGGTCAAAGATTCCAAGATTGCACATTCCAATGCAGAAAAATGTAGGGATGATAGTGTGTCATGTAGATGTTCACATGCCACACAGGCATCCAACTCATCATTTTTCAAGGAATGAGGTGGAAAAATGTTGTCCTTAAGTCACACTATCATCCACTTGGTGGGCTAGCATCGAACCAACCATTAATGGCAGGCCTCAGACAACATCGCATCACACAGATGTCTGCATGACATGCCTGCGTCTTAGAGGAAAAATTTAGAATTTTTTTGATGCAAAAAATAGAATTTTTTCAATGTTGGGTGTTCTAACTTGATTTTTTTCCATTTTTGTAGGACTATCCCGAGATCAAAGATCATCTTGGTAGGTGGGTGCTTCAGCTTATTTGGGATCAAGCACAGTGCCTCACCTAGCTAGAGGAGGAGCATCTATGATGGGTCAGGTTGTGGTATGTATACACCATGCTAGAGATGTTTAACGACCACGTGCTCATGGCCCTAATGGAGTGGTGGAATGCCACCTCATCTACATTCCATTTACTGATGGGTGAGATGAACGCCACCCTTGAGTATGTCTATTGGATTACTAGTCTCCCCATTTACGAATGAAAAGTGACTATTGATGATACAAACTTTTCTCACAAGTGTATAGAGGGAGTCTGATACTATGCGAGTTGTGATGATAGTGGAAATAAGACCAACCATATTTACATACGTTGGTTCAAGCAGGGAGTGCAACAGTCCCCTTGATACAAGTGATGGTCATCATAGTGGCCATGTGCGTCACCATGGATGGGTGGGGATCTCACCTCCATGGGGGCTTCATCCATACCATTAGGCAATGGAGGACCATAGAATGCTTATGCACCTATACTACGAGTTGGGTAGGTTTTTACATTATGAGTATTCTAGCCTCACTGCATGCACCCTATTATAGGTGTGGGAATTCACACACATTACGTACATGTAGCCAGTGGGGTACCCTCAGGTGAGGGATTACTCAATTCCCATGGCTCACTGGTATGAGCTAGTGTGATAGTGGAGGCATGGTGATTTACAATTTTGGTGATTATAGTTTGATGTTTTGTGGGTCAACCAAATTCAATGATGATCATATAGATGGTTCAAATGGGTAGATGACTATAGATATCTGTAGAATCTATAGTGAGACCATTTTATCCTAGGTCGCATAGATTATATTATTATTACCTCCTATTGGCAGAGGGTTATGTGATAGTACAACATTATTTATACTATCCCTTCCATAGTTCCATCCTATACATGGTCCATGAGGAGCACTATGCGACGAGGTGACCGTTGACGGTTGAATGTCACTGAAATTGTCCCTTCGGATGATCAGGACTAGCCTTAGGCGCATCCCATGGACAACATAGGCATCACTCACAGAGCCTTCCACACATGATGGATACTGGATCAGCCTACACCAATTTTTCTATCAAATTCCTCCATGGGGGATTGAGGCCTATAGGGTGATGTGCTAACAAGGTGAGGAGGAGGCAGAGGTGGAAAGAAACAACCAAGCAAGGAGGCAGGCATGACAGAGGCGAGGTCGAGGTAGTGGTGGAGGATGTCCTCTCCACTGACCATCATCCCAATCTTGGCAATGACTCTGACAATGTATGTCGACCTAGTGGAAGCCCTAGTAGCACCAATAGTAGTATCCAACATGGGAGGTGCAAGACCCATTGTTGCCACTCCTCATAACCCACACTGGTAGGTGGGGAACCCAGGTACGAGAGTTGTTTATGCCATTTCATTTTAGTAGTTTCAAATTTTACCTAATGTATATGTTTACATTTTGTCTTATATGCATCATGCGGTATTGATGAAATCATTCTCTTTGTGTTTGCAGTAGACATGTAGGGATGAACTACACTCATTGTGTAGTGCATTTCAGAGGTGGCCCTTGTCATGCCAATCCAGGGCACCATTCTCAAGGTGTACCAACCAATTTCAATAGGGCAACATGCCCACCTTTTCGAGTTGATCACGCATATGAGGACGACGTATGAGGAGGTCCAGACATAGATTGTATAAAGGACTATTGATGCTACTACTTCCATGGGACAAAGGGACTAGTTGTCAACAGAGCTATAAAATTTTCTCTCTGAGAGAGATGAGGTAGTGATGAGCGATGAAAGTTTCGAGGAGGCACGTGATGCTCTTCAATGCCAACTCGATGACCTCATAGGGAAAGCAAAAAATATGATGTCAATAGGTGATCCACATTTGCAAGAGGCCTTGAGGAGAGTTGAGCTACAAATAGCCTCCGTATAGGAGGAGATCAGAGGACTATGGGTAATAGTCTTAGTTTCTCGATCCCACAAATCCTACTCTATCTCTACTGTCTAGCCTCGATCACAACCACCACTAGGACCAAAGGGCTCTACTAGCCATGCACCTGGGGGCTAGATGCCCATTTTTGTATATCATTTTTGTACCGATGACACATGTTGTATAACATTATTTTGATGTATAGACATTTGATACACATATACAATCATCACTTATTTTTTGATGACAGTGGCACGATACATGTACATGACATACATTTGATATATATACACATGAGATAATAATTCTGACATTATGATGTTTTTTTCTTTATGTGTATGTTCTTTTACTTTCATGTATGATTATGCGATGGATGCTATGCTTATGGATGTATGTTTAGATTAGATGCTATCATGATCTAATAAACACACATGGTTATATGTTAATTAAATACCATGATGATCTAATTGCCTAACAAAAGATTTAATGTAATGCATGGATACACAACATAGTAAAGTAGATGCATGTATGCCTCTCTCACACACACATGGTCAGATCATAACACAAATCTAATAATGTGTTGATGAATGAATGTCAACATATTATATGTTGCGATCTATGAAGAAAAAGCATTACACGTGTGACACATAGACACTACACATAGTATCGAAAAAAGTGCATCACACTAACAAGTTCTTTTAGAGGTGTCTTATCCATAGATGACAATCCATAAGCACCAAAACCATACACAAAGATGAAAATCTAAGGGCCTAATCAATTAGGATTAAATTTTCCTCTTTGATTAGATGACACATTTACATTCCTATGATTCTCATAAAAGACCAAATCTCCTACCTTGAAAGTTCTAAGAAGAAAAACTTGGTTATATTGTCTAGATAGTGATCATCGATAAGCTTTAAGGTGGTCAAGGGCCTGTAATCGATAATCATCGATAGTGAAAATGATTAGACCAATAAGTTTCATCATCAATTAGCCTTTTAAGGGAAACCCACAAAGACATTATAATATCGAAATCTAAAGGCATGATAGCTTCAACAACATACACAAGGTTGAAAGGTGTTGTTCCAATCTTCATACAAAAACTCATGCAATAGACCTATAAAGCATAAGTAAATTGAATGTGCTAATATTTATCATGTTTATTTACCATTTTCAAAGGATGAGCTCAAGATTTTTATTGGATGCTTCAACTTGACCATTAGATTGAGGATAGTAAGGTGTAGAAAATCTATGTTGAATATGAAATTTCTCTAGGAATTGCTTCACTTGTTCTTGAATGGTGTGCCATTGTTAGAAACAAAGGTGGATGGAAATACGAAGTGAGGAATGGTACTGTTTAGAAGAAAGCTCCAAATGGATTCATTGTTCGTGGATCGGAGTGGATAGCTTCAACCCATTTCATGAAGTAATTTGTAGATGTGATGATAAAGACATGTCCTTTAGAGGAATGAGGTGATATCTTCACAATAATGTCCAACCTCCATTTTGCAAACAGTCAAGGAGAGGTATGATTTTGAAGCTCTTGATTAGGAGCATGAATAAGATGACTATGTTGTTGGCATTGCAGACACTTCTTGATAAAAGTAAAGGAATCTCATTCCATTTTTTTCTAAAAGTATCCCATGTGGATCAGTTTTCACACCAGGGATTTGCCACCAAAATTTCCACCCCCTGAACTCGAATGGGCTTCCTGAAGGGCGAGGGTTATTTCCGCTTTAGTGAGATAACAAAGGAGAAGCCCATTGTAGGACTTCCAATAAAGTACATTCAATAACGTGACATAGTAGATTGAAAGTTTTTGTATCCGAGAGTGGTCATTCTTTGTTGCATCGTCAGGAAAATTTCCAATCTTCAGATAGTTGTAAATGTTAGAGTACCATTCTTCTAAGTCCACATGAGCACACACAAGAGCATTGGATTTAGATTGATAAAAAATAGCAGAAAAGCGAAGAATATGAACCACAAAGTGGTATTCTTTCATGTCCTTGTTCAGGGGCACCAGGGAGGTAGCGTTTGCCATGGAATCCACATGTTAGTTTTCTCTCCTAAGGACACTATCTATTGTGAAAGATGAGAATCGATCAAGGAAAAAGCAAAATCTCGATACTGAGACAACTTACTTTTCTTAGCTTGATACGTTCCCGTAATTTGATTCATAATAAGTTTGGAGTCACCATGTATGTGAAGATGTCTTATGTTTAAATAAATCATGACACACAAGCCAACAATAAGGGCTTCATACTCAATGATGTTATTAGTGCAGTGAAATTATAGGGTAAGTGCATGGATCTGTGACACAATTTTGGCTCTTAAGATGCCACTTTTTTTCTCATATCAACAAAACCTGATTTGCACGAGAAAATGAAGATAGTTATGCTCAAAATTTCAACATGCAGCAAGAAAAAAAGTTGAAGTGCTCCGGGTCTAGTTTCTAAGCTACTTTTTTTTTGAAATTAATGAATATTAAGGGTCTCAAAAAGGTGGGGGGGGAAAAATAGTTCCTTTTTTATTAAAAAAAAATAGAATAGCGCCTGAGGGCTCCCCCCTTTTTGATTAACTTTTTTTTAGAATTTCAAAAATCCCAACATTGAGAAATTAACTAACACCATGTAGTTTATCCTCGTTCTTTCGGATAATTTTTTTAATGAATATATAATATTTTATGAATATTCAAAGTGGAAACATCTTGAAAAGCTAAAATTTGAGTGTGCTTCCCCCTATTTTTTTTGAAAACTAATTGAAAATTGATTTTTTTTCATAATGTGTAGAATGGAGTCTAGTTTCAAAAAATTTAATTTGTTTCATGTTTCAATGAACGAGTAAAAATCTATCCTAAAACTAGCACATGTTGGTTTTTGACCAAAAACAGAGGCATTTACAATAGAATCCATGGATCAAAACCTTAACTAAATCAAAATGGAAAAAAATTTATATATTTAGATAGCTAAGAGAGAGGTCAATGCTATCATAGTTTTTTTAATAAACTTGCATATAAAGACGTGTAAATGAGAAGGGGAGTGTTGTGCAGTTTTCGCACACACGCCCCACTTGGAGTGGGGACCCTCTTTTCGGGATGTCTTTTGACCTTTGGTTTCATTGGATCTATCTCTTTGAGGTCTTGACATGTTGGTCTTGCTAGCTTTGATCTTGCCTTGAGGCTTGAGTTGGTTAAAATTGAGTTCTAGGAAAAATCCGGGTTTTCACCTGAATCCGGGATTTTCTGGATCCGGCAGATTTTCCCGGGCTCTGCTTTACTGTCTGTTTATCGCTGCATTTTTTGAATCCAGGTTTTTGCTTGACTCAGGGATTTTCCGGTTCTTGCGGATTTTCCCGGACTGTGCTAAAATCCCGAACTTCGTTATATTCCCGGTTTCTGCATTTTCGCAAAATCTGTGTTCATCCGGATTTCCGCGTATCTTGGGATTTTCTGAAATTCTGTCTGGAGCTCGGGTTTCCGGATTTGTCAGACGTGTCTTGTCGCTCATTAATGACCGAGGTACCTTTGCTCAATGGCGTAAATGGGTCGATTTAAAATCTTCTAAGCATCATTTTAACTCCATCATTCACTTGTTTGCTGCCTTGGCGTCTGAAGTGCTTTCTCCATTTGAGCTTTGAGCATTGATCCTGAGTTGCTTGCACGTGGATTGTTTGGTGCTGATTAAGGTTTCCATTGCTAGGACATGTTTGCTTCGTGGTTGCTTCTTCGAACTCGAGTTTCGACTGGATTGATCCATGGTAGGTTATCATTGGCCTTTTTCATTTGCTTGCGTGATGATTGAGTGTTTCTGTACTGAATAATGATCATTTCGGGTCGGCCTTTGCTTGATTTTGTATTTATAGAGCTAGGGTTTGAATTTTCCCTTCACTAGTTTTCATCATCCTCTCTATGCGCGTTTTGTTTATCAATTGAGAGTCGGATGCGTTTTCATAGCCCTGTCTGAATAGGACTAGCCACTAAGTGTGTCGATTCGCCGTATTCTGGGATGATTAGGGTTTTGGTTCATTCGCTCGAATTTTCCATGCCAAGGCTGAATGGGGTTATGGTGATTTCATGATTTATGATTCGGCCCAACCTGCTCACACCTTGGGAAATCCTCGTGCATATTGATTGATCGCCCAAATGATAATTTTCTTTGAAATCTTAAGCTTATCCTGGTTTTAATGGCGTGGGTTATCAAAATTAGGGCATCGTTGTTTTGGCATAAGGACTCGTCATTTGAGAGCTTTGGGAATTTGAAATCCTTTGCATTCTGAGTCTTGTTGAGTATCATTGATTTTGGGACCATTAGAATCCAAGTACAAAAGATTGCATGATTGTTTGATTAATGGTTCGCGCGTGGCCGATCGTCGGGTTCCTGTGGTGTTCGCGGAATTTCTGCACACTCGGATTCTCCTGGTTTAGGCTAATTCCGCGGAGTGGAGTAATTACTGGAACATTTCAAACTGTCCGCGAAAATCCGTCCCATCTGTACTTTTCCGGTTTTCCTGTCTGGCTTTATCCTTTTTGATTTTCTGAAGATAGGATTAATGGAGTGAATGCTAATTGCTTATTTCTTATTGCTAATGAACAAATTATAGGATAATTTGAGGATATTTTGGTTGAACTAACGATTTATGTGACTCATGATGCTTTGGCAGCGAGAATTCGTCTGGGTCGGATTTCTCTAAAATTCTGCCCCGACAGGATTTTCCCGGTTTGCATGGTTTTCCTGGACTGCTTTATTTTTCCGGACCTTCAAAGATTAGTAGTTTGTGGTGGATTTTAATTGCTTTATATGATTTTAGGCTAACCTTTGGATTGGAATATGCATGATAACTGAGTACTAATGATGTCCTTTGTGAATGTAGGCCGAATCAAGCAAGGCTGCAGCAGGAAAGTCCAAGGGTGACACGGAGGGGTCATCTATCTCAGAGGCAGAAAGATTAAGGTTAGATACTAAGGGTTAGCTTCCTGAAAGTAAGATATCTTCCGTATGGTCAGAAGTGTCAGACACCAATGTGGGGGCCTGGAGGTACGAGGAGTTCAAACAGAGGACAGTTGAGAAGAATTTGTCAGTCCTAAGGAATGGCATGATGAAGTCCGGGCTAGTGCATGTGGCAGGGTTTCCTCCTGCAATCCAATGCTATGAGTTGATCTTAGAGTGTGCCCGATAGTATGATTTTGATACGCAAAGGGTTGTCAGTACTGAGGGAAGAGTCTTGGCCAATTTTAGTCCTGTCTCCATTGCTCAAGCTTTTGACATGCTTGATCTGCCTTCAGTGTGTTCTTTAAACATGGACTTGGCCAGGACATATTACGAAAATGAGCCCATCAAGGCTCAATAGATGATCAATGCTTGGTTGGAAAAGTAAAAATCACATCACTCAAAACTACCTAAGCAACTGCATAGGATCAAATTCAGATTAGATATCTATGATGCCATAACATTTCTGAGCAGGGTGGCAGGATTGAAGAGTGCCAGATTATTGGAGAGTTGGATGGTCCATGTGATCACCAAGATTGAACAGGGAACCAACTATCATTGGGCCGGGCTCATTAGTTATGAAATTGATAAACAACTGAGGAACGTCCTAGAAACCAAGAGGCTCACCATGTCCTTGTATTTGATGTATGTGTTAGCCAGATTCTACCCATACAGGGGTTTGAATCCACAAGGGACGTTTGGACAGGACATAGTTTATGAAGTATACTCGGAGTTGCACCTGGGACACAAGGACTACAAAAGGGATAATGATGCATTCACAATGCATATCACTAGGATGCTTCAGAATGCCGAGCATGTGAGACTGTCGGATGGGGCCAAAGGGTTGATAAAGAATTATGGGGCCTGGTTCATCTAGTTTCCCACCTTCACCTACATTAGGATTGATGGATGTCCGGTTGCTCCATATCGGTTACCTCAGTATCCTACTGACCACATTGTGTTATTGGAGATCATGAGGCAAATAGGTGAGTTTGATGCCATAGTAAAAAATGAGAAGCATAAAACAGGCTTTGGTGGGGATTTCCCTCTTGGAATTGGTGTAGCAGAAGTCTGCCCTTCCATTTAATCAGCACACACCGCAGGTGATGAATTGGCAGCATATGGTTTCTCCTTCCACTCCAAAAGAATGAACTTTGATATCACAGGAGAAGCACAGAAGAAGGCTACCAAGGAGTACAGGCATAAAGATGACCTAGAGGACTATTGGGCCAACATCAAGGATGATCTTGAAGCCAGAAAGAAGAGGTATTCTAGGCTCCTTGTGGATGTAATCAGACAGTACAATGTCAAGTTGATCCCGGACCAACTGGAGGACGATGGAAACTTGGTACAGGATCATGCCTATGAAGCTGTGAAGGACAGGTCAATCGGGGAAATCAACTGGAATGAGGATGAGGTCACAGAGTTGGAGGACCTAATGGTCCCCGTTATGAAATTTACCTCTTCTTGGTTAAAGCATAAGGTTTGGGAGCTAGAAAGCGAGAAGGTAACCTGTACCTTCAATTTGATGGGAAACCTCAACCCAATGTCTACTTTAGAGGAATCTGAGGATGATGACTCCAAAGGGAAAACCAAAAAGAGCTCTCCTTTCAAAATAAAGATTAGAGGCCCTAAGGAAAGTGAGCTGGAGCCAAAGAGGAAGCCCAAGGGAAAGAAGAGAAGTAGAACTTTGAAGATTGGTAGGTCCTCAGATGAGGAAGAGTTGGAAAAGGCAGAAGAGGAAAGTGCTCCCCCACCGCCAAAGAAAACCAGAACAACTAGGGCTTCAAAGAAGAAGTTTCAGGATACATCAAAAGATGAGCCTCCAATTGTTGATGTGGAGAGTTCAAGAGAGAAGACTAAAGTTTATATGAGGAGATCCAGGACTCCCTCTCCAAAGGACACTGCACAAAAGATAGATCCTCTGCCGAAATCACCAGTCACGGAGCCACCTAAGGTTGCTTCTCCTCCACCAAGCATGCCGGGGCAAGGGATTGAGGAACATGAGGCTAGCGAAGAAGCAGAGCCATTCAAGGAAGGGACACTCTTTGGTGAGGCAGTCAGGCTTGAGGCCGAAGAGGTAGAAAAGTATCGTTCTCCTCTAGTGATGTATGAAGATTCTCCAGAAAATGGCAGAGGAGGAAGATTGCCTAAGCAGGAGGAGGGCATCCCTGTTAGAATCCCATCACCAGTGCAAGAGGTGGAGCTTGAAGAAGGTGATCAAGGTAAGCAGTTCCCTGAAAAGGAAGAAGATAAAACAACAGAACAACAGGAAGAAGCAAGAACAGAGGAAATCCGGGTAGAACCTGCAGCCCCGGACTGGCTTGAAAAAGAGATTACAAGGAAGAAACAGGTAGTTGTCGAAGACACTCCCTTGGATTGGGATGAAATGCTGTCTAAAATTGGCAAGGGAAAGAAAAAGAAGACAGCTAAGCTAGTTTCAAAGATGGAGAGAGATGAAGCGAATAATCGAGTTATCCACATTGCCACCCCTGCCGTGGACAAGACAAGAGAAGATGTCACTGTGGGAGATTACAATATACAAACTATTAACCTAGGACTGGCATCCATGGAGCAGGATATAGAGGAATATGAAGGGTCTAGTGCTGTGATCATTGGCAGATTGAGGAAGGAGACTCAGACCAAGCACGAGCTGAGGAAAGAAAATGAAAGACTTAGGAAATGCTTGGAGAAGGTAATGAAACCCTTGCAATCTCTCCACCCATCTTCTTTTGCCACTCCTGGCTTTCTGTCCAATGAAACTATCTCCAAGATTGAAAAGATGAAGACTTCGGCTCAAACTACAACAGATTGTTTGAAGGATGTGCAGGTAAAAGGAGATAGTGCAATCAAGGATATCCTGTCGGTTGGGAAGGATGCAGTCCAAGCCAAGGAATTATTGGAGCATGTGCTATCCCAGGACAAAGAAGACATTGACCTCTTGCTTCAGAAATCCAAGGTCATCATAGAGCATGGTAAAGAACAACTGGCTGTGGATGGGATCCTTCCTTCCTCCAGATTAAATGAACCCTGGGAATGGTTTGGGGTTTTGCAGATTCAGCATAAGGCCATGAAAAAGATCCAGAAGCGAAAGAAGCAAATAGATGGTGATCTTACTGGGGTGTATGAGGGCTGCATTGCATTCTTTGAGGTTATGACTGGTAGGAGAAAGATTGCTCCCAAATACCTAAGTCTGGAGCAACTCAGGGAATGGTGGCATGAAGTTTATGCCCCAGATTCTGAGAGTGTTATAACTAGCCACCAGCTAGATGATGCAGCCACATATCTGGCAGTAATGGATAAGTATCATGCCAACAAGGATGATTGGGATAAGACGGTTAAACAGTCAAAGGAGGAGATTGGCTCCAGAGAATGTCGGCTTAGGATATTGCCTTTGCCACCTGTCACCGAATTGGATGGAGCATTTTTGAAGGTTCAAGGATCGTTGGCCCAGAGCAAGGATAAGGGAGGCGACAGTTAATGCTTATTTTGAGATTTGTGCTTCCCTATTATTATAGGGCATGTATTGATCCGGTCTGCATTGGGGACCGTGTCTAGGCCAACCTTGATGATGTATCAGCATTTAATGTGTGCCTTATTTTGAAATTCCTAGGGCCGACTTGTTTTGGCAGTTATTCTTATTTTGTAAATGTTTGGCTGGGTCGACATGTCTAGGATTTGATATAAAGGCATTCTTGCCTCATTGTAAGACATTAGATATTAGAAAGTATAGAGGAGAGATAATAGAGACAAGTAAGAGCTAAAGCATTTTGTTAATTTCTTGAAGCAAGTATTGTAAATAGAACAGTGGAATTGTTGGAGCATTTTGGTGATTCAATACAATTGAAGACATTGTGGTGTTCCTGGTGCAATCTCTTGTGTTATTTCATCTTGCATGGTTCTTGTTGTTCTATCTTTCAAATTGCTTAAAGATTTAGGGTTTAGTGTTCAGAATTAAATTAGTTGTAGTGTGGTGAATGGTGTTTATGATTTCATATTTGGAATGTTTGTAGCAATCCCTGGTCTATACTCCCAGTAACTATCTGATTGTAGTAGGCTGGTGAAGTCAACCTGGACCATATATTTACATGTGCTTAAGTTCGATTGTGGATGAATGTCCATAATTTGAAAATCTGTATACCTTAGAAGATTGCACCGTTCTTGTGACATTGCATTGTGGGTTAAACAAGAATTGGTTATTTGAGATTGGTCCATTCCAGATATCTGTCATTTGCATTACTCATTCTAGGAATAGGTTAGCTTTCATCATATTCTTGCACCCTTATCTTTTGCTATTTCTTTATTATCTGGTTAGATTTAGGATTTGAGATCATCATATTGCAAAATCTGATAAATTGAAAGATACAGTTTGCTTGTAGTAAGGTCCCTTTGTGATTACCAGCATTTCACATATTATCTGAGTTGTTTATGCATTGTCATGACCTGACACCCGAGAGACCTTGGGGTGATTTTCAGTGATTTATTGTTGAAAATAACCTTTCAAGAGATATAGGATATTGTATTCTGTCTGAGTTGTTGCTGTGCAGAAAACACCATCAATAGATTGGCGCTAGAAGGAGGGCTTGAATGAGCACACTAGATCGTTTCTTGAACGCCATCTCTCCAGAGAGATATAGGAGAAATACCATATCTACCACAGGAGAGGAAGATTTACAGGAATTACAGTTCCCCACTAGGTCAAAAAGGACTCAAGAAAGGGGAGAATCATCATCACCCATCCCTTCGCCAACATCATCCATATCTTCACATCCAGAGGTTGAAGCCATACCCATTTCTGAAGCAGTTCCCATTCAACAACCTCAGCCTATCATTAGCCAACCACAACCACCACCCCCGCTTTTGCCAATGGATTTCCTAGCTAATAATCCATCCCCTTTGTCTTTCAATGCTTACAATGTAATGCCCAAAAACCCTGAACACTTCTGTTCAAAGTTCCATGTTAATGACCCAAACAGGACTACAGAAGAACACATAAGAATTTTCCAAACTTGTCTCAAAGACAGAGGGATTGTTCATGAGGATGTTTCCTGTAGGTTGTTTCCTTATTCACTAGGGGAAGAAGCTTTTTACTGGTACAATCACCTCCCATCTGGCTCAGTTCTCAATTGGAATGATCTTGAGACTGCCTTTTTACAGAAATTCAAAATACCTATCAATGCTAATGAATTGTATTTGCAATTCACTAGAGTCAAGAGAGAGGTCAATGAACCAATATCCAGTTTCAATAATAGGTTTCACCGTGCGTATACCAGACTTCAAGATCCTTATGTTTTGGATGACAATACAACCCTGGGAGTTTATTATGAAGCCCTAGATAGCCTCACAGCAACCTTCCTGAAATGGAGGCCCAATCCTCCAGCTACCCTAACTGATGCTTATACAGAAGCTGTTAAGCTTAGCACAGATTTGAGGCAACATATAACTGGACCGTTGCCTTCTTTAGGACTAGTTGCACATCCTGGTCAAGCTCAGGCAGTAAATCAGGCACTGACCAATCATACTCCAATCATGAATCCTGTACCCCAATTACCTTTGGTGCCACATCCTGGTCTTCCCATGAGCCAAGTCTCTCCTGTGATGAATTTCCCCTAGCAGCAGGTCAACCAGCCCATGTATCAGCCACAGCCAAATAGTTTCCCTGCCTATTTGCAAAACTCTGAAGTGTTGCACCAGTCTATGGGATCTACTACAATGCCTGTCCCTCCTTAGAATAACCTAAGCCGGCCCCCTTATGCTGATCCAAATAAAGAAAGGATTGATGAAATGGCTGAGCAAATAAAGAAGTTAAACATAGAGGTGACCTACTTGAGGAATCAAAACAGCCAATTACAAGCCACTCAGAAGAATATACAATCTAATTAGAATAGGGAATTTCCATAAGGACAAAATTTTGATAGAGGACAACACAATGAGAAAGGATTCCACAATGACAGAGGATACAATCAGGATGGGGGTTACAACAATGACAAAGGCTACAATAATGATAGGAGACAAAATTTTGATAGAGGACAAGGTAGTGGATCAGGATTTGATAAGAGGCCATTGCAGGGACAGAGCAGAACATGGAATACGAGACCTAACAATGGAGGAGTTCCTACTCCCTTGGATCAACTCGTCAACCAATCAACAAACCAACCAGTTAGTCAAGACAAGCCTCCCAGTGGTGTATATTTAGCTGAGGCTGCTCTATCAGGATGGTGTAGGCTTCATAAGACCAGTCAGCATTCAGAGTTAGAATGTACAGAGTTCCAAACTGCTGCTTCCATTTTCCAGTACGAGGTGGAGAATAATGCAAATGGGTAGGAGATGGTTCCTTCTTCCCCCTATGATTCTACTGTGCTAGTATTAAATCACGCTCCCTTCCCAGTAAGTGAAGAAAATAGTCTAGAGGAAGAATCTGATTCCCAGGAAGATAAAATGGATCAGATCTGCAATGGGGATGAAGTGGCTCAGTTATTTAATGAAGAAACAATGAATGATAATGGCCCCCTTGATCAGGAGGAAGCCTATGTTGAAGAAATTCAGATGTTCCAGAGGCAAGGTCTGAGGGTAATGCCACATAGGCGCCCACAGGCTGGGGGACCTTTCACCACTTCTATTCCTCCTAACAACTTCAGTACTCCCCCAGATCCTAATGCTAGCAATAATCCATCTTTCCCACAGGTATCTAGGCAGCACCTTTTGAAGGAAAGACAAGCTCAAACTGACCCACAAAAGGAAAAGGCTGTTCAAACAAGCAGAGACAAGGTGGAGGAACCTCCCAGGGAAGCATCAACTGATATGAGCGAAGAGCAAATGGCTTCCTATGTTGCTGAGGAGTTCAAGAAATTAAAGGTAAATCTTTCAGCATTTGAGTTATAAAGATTCCCTGCAATTAGGAAGGCAGTTTTAGGTACTTATGATGCACGTTCAGTGTCTTTGGATAAACCTTCTGGTGAGGGTATCAACAATTTCTCTAGTTCTCAGCCTGTGAAGACGCAAAGTCAAGCCCATTGTCAGACTCATTTGCCTCCTGGAGATAAAGGAAAGGAAAAGGACAAGATTCAAGTGGCTCAAGTAGATACTCAGCCCACTTTGTTTCAAGGGAAGACAGAAACTCCACCATTCCTGATCTCTGTGTGTATATTTGGTAAGAATTTACATAATTGTTTACTAGATTCTGGTGCTTCCACCAATGTGATGCCATTTGGAGTTTGTAGAGCCTTAGGGATTACACCTGCTGACTCTCAGAAGAAGGTGACCCAGCTGGATAGGACTAAAGTAAATGTGGTGGGAGAGTTAAACATGATTCACATGCAGATAGCTTCTGACCCAAGGATTCAACAGGTTATTAATATTCAAGTAACTGATATTCTGGATGCATATGGTTTGATTCTGGGAAGAGATTTTACTAAGGCTTTGAATGGTTATGTGTCTACTCATCACTCTCACATGTGGCTTCCCTGGAAAGGAGTGCCCAATCAGATCAGAATTGAGAGAGAGCCAAGAATGAAATACATGATTACAGAATACCAAAAGACTTCAACAAAAGTTTTGATATCAGAAGTTGGCATGGGAAGTTATATGTTATCAACACAGTATGAGGAATCAGACTCGGAGGAGATATTAATGCTACACACGATGCCTATCAATGCAGAAAAAGGATCCAGCCCTGTTACTGTCTTGACAAAATCAGTAGAGGAAGAAGAGGAAACTGAGATACTCAGATCAGTCTATTAGACAGTTTTCAGGAATTCATCAAGCAGTGTGTTGAAAATCAAATGCACTTAGGTAAAAGGACAAGTTTTGAAGAATTACTGTTACCCAATTGGTGTAGAGTCCATAATGCTTCCCATTCAGAGTTGGAGTGTTGTTTATGCCAAACAGCGGTAGAACAAGTACAAAAGTGCATGAATCCAACCCTGACAGATAAAACAGATATACAGAACCCTAAGGAAGAATATCAAGGAAAGGAGTCCGTGTCATCTGAAAAACTATCCAGCAATATTAAGCCAAAAGATGTGATGAAGAGGACTACCACTGCTGAATGCTGGACTCTTAGGTTTGATGGGTCCAAATCCAAACATGGAGCTGGGGCAGGGTTTGAATTGACCAGTCCGAAGGGTAAGAATTTCTTTGCGGCCCATAGACTCCAATTTCATTGTACAAATAATGTAGCGGAGTATGAAGTGTTAATTCATGGATTTCTCATGGCACTCAAGAAAAAGGTTAAGATTCTGCAAGTCTTTGGTGATTATGAGTTAGTAGTTAAGCAAGTAAGGAAACAATATTCATGCCATGATAGGAGAATGACTAATTATAGGCATAGAGTGTGGGACCTTATTGAAGGATTTGATGCCTTCAATATTTAGCTAATACCACGACGAAAGAATCAAATAGCTGATTCTCTGGCTCAGGCAGCAAGCACCTTGTAGCCTTTATCTTTGTCAGGATTGAAGAAATTCACTGTAGAATTGACTCCTGTGCCATCGGTTCCAGACAACGTTACTAACTTCCAGGTGTTCGAAGACGATAAACATATTCTGGATTTTATCACCAATATAGACGTTTTTGCTTCTCAAATCATTGATGAGACAGAGCTTCAGGAAGCAGAACTGGATTTAGAAGGAGTAATGAATTTAAAGTCAAATACTATTCCAAGGGGAATGGTACAGTTGGAACAAATTTTTGATATGGATAAGATTAAAGATCAGGAACGAGAGTCCAAGAAGGAATCCATCAGTGGACAGTGTGATACTTACAATATGGGAACTGAAGATAATGCTAAGAATATTTTCATTGGCAAAGTATGCACTCCTGAAGAAAAACAAGGGATAATTGAAGCCTTGCACAACTTTCCAGATATAGTAGCCTGGAGTTATGAAGACTTGAAAACTTATGACACATCAATCATAACTCACACTATACCTTTGAAGCCAGGTGCCAAACCTTTTAGGCAGAGACAGAGGCCTATAAACACATTGTTGGAACCACTCATACAGAAATAAGTTCAAAAGTTACTATCTGCCAGAATCATATTTCCTGTCAGGCATTCAACATGGATGGCCAACCTGGTTCCAGTGAGGAAAAAGAATGGAGAAATCAAACTTTGTGTTGATTTCAGGAATTTGAACAGATCTTCAGAAAAAGATAACTACCCAGTCCCATCACTGGATGAAGTGCTTCAAGTGGTTAATGGATCCCAGATGATGTCCTTTCTGGATGGTTATTCAGGGTACAATCAAGTGATGGTTCAGTATGAGGACAGACACAAGACTGCCTTCACAACTAAATGGGGTACCTTTGCCTACAGGAGGATGCCCTTTGGACTCATTAATGCAGGGGCCACATTTCAAAGGGCTATGGATATTGCTTTTAAAGATATCGTAGGAAAATGCATCATTATTTACATGGACGACCTGACTGTGTTCTCCAAAAACAGAGGGGATCACATTTCAGATTTGCACAAAGTGTTTCAAAGGTGCAGGGAATTTGGTATCTCCTTGAATCCTAAAAAGTGTATTTTCGGAGTAACAGAGGGAAAGCTGCTAGGACATGTGATATCAGAGAAAGGAATTGCCATTGACCCAAAAAGAGTGGAAGCCATCCTGAAGATTCAGCCACCGGCTAGCAAAAAGGAAATGAAATCTTTCTTTGGCAAAATCAACTTCGTCAGAAAATTCATTACTGGGTTTGCTGAAATTGTTAAACCACTCAATGCAATGCTCAAGCAAGATGCTAAGGTCGAATGGACTACAGAAGCAAAGGAAGCCTTTGCGGAAATCAAAAGAGCCATCGTTGATGCTCCAGTATTGGTAAGTCCTAACTACAGCAAGCCTTTTCACATCTATTCATTTGCTTCAGATCATTCGTGTGCTGAAATGCTAACTCAAAAGTTTGATGAGGGAAATGAGCATCCCATTGCCTTTATGAGTGCCCCATTAAAGGATGCTAAATTGAGATATCCAAGTGTAGAAAAGCAAGCATATGCCCTGGTTAGAGAAGTCAAGAAATTCAGGCATTATATCCTGAGGAATAAGGTTTATGCGGTTGTCCCAAATCCCGCAGTCAAGCTGCTTCTGATGCAAAATGAGCTAGGAGAGCGTAGAGCTAAGTGGGTGACAATGCTACAAGAGTACGACATTGAAATCCAGCCCATGAAGTTAGTAAGAGGACAAGGACTCACTCAGACTATGGCATAAATTGGTCCTGAACTAACTGTTCAGAATTATAACGTTGAGGAGGTTTCCCCAGACGGCTGGTATGATGACATAGTTTATTATTTGCTGAACCAACGATCCCTAGGTCATCTTAACGCTGTTCAGAGGAGGGCCCTATGATTGAAGAGTGATAGTTTCATGCTAAAGGGAGCTGTTCTGTACAAAAAAAACCATGAAGGCATTTATTTAAGGTGTCTTGGGAAACAGGAAGCTGACAGGGTGATAAATGAGTTTCATGAAAAGTATGGCACTGGCCATGGTTTTGCGATTGCCACAGCAAATCAGATTTTGAGGGCAGGGTATTACTGGCCCACATTGTTCAAAGATGTTCACCATCATGTCAGGACCTGTCACACGTGCCAGACTGCAGCAACAAGGGAAAGGTATGCAGCGCTTCCGCTCCAACCGGTCACTAAGGTAAGGCCTTTTGCTCAGTGGGGAATGGACTTCATAGGTCCCATCAACCCACCATCTTCTACCGGACACAGGTACATTCTCACTATTATTGATTATTTCACAAGATGGACTGAAGCTTTTGCTTGTAGGCAATGTACATCTGAGGTGGTAATTGATTTTTTGGAATCTGCTATTATCAATCGTTTCGGGTGCCCTATTTTTGTTGTCTGTGATAACGGTCCTGCTTTCGCATCCTTAAAATTTTCAAATTGGGCTTTTGATCATGGCATAATTGTGAAATTTGCATCCAATTACTATCCTCAGGGTAATGGCTTAGCGGAGTCTTCTAATAAGAACTTATTGACTGTCATTCGCAAGATGTTAGAGAGGAACCCAAAAGACTGGCACACCCAGCTTCGGTTTGCCCTTTGGGCAGATCGTACAAGACTTAAGTCATCCATTGGAACATCTCCTTTTCACTTAGTATATGGCCTGGAGCCAATATTCCCAATTCAACTTAAGATCCCAACCTTGAAGTTTATCAATGAGTTTTATGACGAGGGGGACAGAAGAGAGGCTAGGTTGACTGAGCTACTAAACCTTGAGGAGAAACGAGACACTGCCCTCGAGAATTTTTCCAAACATCAGGGGGTAGTTAAGAGATGGTTTGACAGGAGGGCTAAAGTCAAAGCCTTTAGGATTTCTGACCTAGTCTTGTACTGGGATAAACCTCATGATCGAAAAGGGGACCATGGGAAATTTGACAAACTGTGGCTTGGTCCATATCAGATTGCTGAAATACTTGGAGACAATGCCTTCCGTCTGAAGACTCTCACAGGAGAAGATATTCCACTTCCTGTCAATGGGCAGTATTTGAAACATTATTTCCAGTCCTGAGCTGTTTTCAGCTCCTTGCCTTGTATATAGTTAGTTTAGGTTGCTTTCTGTTGTTTTGCTTGGTTAGAGTAGGTTTCCTTTTTGTTTGCTTGTTTTGCTTTAGTTAGATTAGGTTTGCTTTGGTTTGTTTGCTTTTGTTTGCGTCGCTCCTACTCTTGGTTCCTTCTCTCTTGGGGATCTCTGGTTGTATTTGTATGACAGTGGTGACGAAGTTGGTCTAATGCCCTTGGTATTTCTTTTACAAACTCTAATCATCCTTCCAGGGTATTATGGTATGAATTTCCTACCCATTGTCACTTATCCTTGTGTTAAGGCAAGGGATTCTCTAGTTAGAATGAACAGGAATATATTAGGGTCTCATATTTTAAATTAAAGATACCTAAAGTTGCATAAGGTCCTTATGAAGTTTGAACAAGTGAAAAATCCTTTTTCTGCTCTAGTGCCACTGTGGTTCTCATCCCTGAGTGTGAACTTCATTGTTCACAGGTTGAAGTGAAAACAGTGAAAAGATAAGCAGTATAAAACAAAGGGAAATACATATTGAAAATTGAAAGGTTTGAATTCAACTCATCAGGGGGATCTGAATATCTCTACCGGAGCTATGGACGCCTAACTGGCAGTAGAGCTATGTTCAGAAGGATCACAGCGATAACCTCGTCGGGGCTATGGATGCCTGACTGGTAGCGAGGCTCTATCCAGGTTACTTTTAGAGTATGAATCTTTACGTAGCTTGTTCATACTAAGTTTGGTTCCTGTTGTAACTAGGAGAGGATAATGAATGCATGTGCACACACTTTGACCTTGGTATAGGAAACTTTGAATGACTAGGGGTTTCTTTGTTTGAGCATGGAGGTGGTGGCTAGATATCTGGTCTACGAAACCATGAGTTCTGGGTTCTTGATTCCAGTTTGTCATTGAAATGCTCAGGAGCATTTCCCCAGCAGAGTCGCCATTTGTTGTGCAGTTTTCACACACACGCCCCACTTGGAGTGGGGACCCTCTTTTCGGGATGTCTTTTGACCTTTGGTTTCATTGGATCTATCTCTTTGAGGTCTTGACATGTTGGTCTTGCTAGCTTTGATCTTGCCTTGAGGCTTGAGTTGGTTAAAATTGAGTTCTAGGAAAAATCTGGGTTTTCACCTGAATCCGGGATTTTCTAGATCCGGCGGATTTTCCCGGGCTCTGGTTTACTGTCTGTTTATCGCTGCATTTTCTGAATCTGGGTTTATGCTTGACTCTGGGATTTTATGGTTCTTGCGGATTTTCCCGGATTGTGCTAAAATCCTGAACTTCGTTATATTCCCGGTTTCTGCATTTTCGCGAAATCTGTGTTCATCCGGATTTCTGCGTATCTTGGGATTTTCGGAAATTCCGTCTTGAGCTCGGGTTTCCGGATTTGTTAGATGCGTCTTGTCGCTCATTAATGACCGAGGTACCTTTGCTCAGTGGCGTAAATGGGTCGATTTAAAATCTTCTAAGCATCATTTTAAATCCATCATTCACTTGTTTGCTGCCTTGGCGTCTGAAGTGCTTTCTCCATTTGAGCTTTGAGCATTGATCCTGAGTTACTTGCGCGTGGATTGTTTGGTGCTGATTAAGGTTTCCATTTCTAGGACGTGTTTGCTTCGTGTTTGCTTCTTCGACTTTGAGTTTCGACTGGATTGATCCATGGTAGGTTATCATTGGCCTTTTTCATTTGCTTGCGTGATGATTGAGTGTTTCTGTACTGAATAATGATCATTTCGGGTCGACCTTTGCTTGATTTTGTATTTATAGAGCTAGGGTTTGACTTTGCCCTTCACCAGTTTTCATCATCCTCTCTGCGCGCATTTTGTTTATCAATTGAGAGTCGGATGCGTTTTCATAGCCCTGTCTGAATAGGACTAGCCACTAAGTGTGCCAATTTGCTATATTCTGGGACGATTAGGGTTTTGGTTCATTCGCCCGAATTTGCCATGCCAAGGCTGAATGGGGTTATGGCGATTTCATGATTTATGATTCGGCCCAACCTGCTCACACCTTGGGAAATCCTCGTGCATATTGATTGATCGCCCAAATGATAATTTTCTTTGAAATCTTAAGCTTATCTTGGTTTTAATGGTGTGGGTTATCGAAATTAGGGCATCATTTTTTTGGCATAAGGACTCATCATTTGAGAGCTTTGGAAATTTGAAATCCTTTGCATTCTGAGTCTTGTTGAGTAGCGTTGATTTTGGGACCATTAGAATCCAAGTAGAAAAGATTGCATGATGTTTGATTAATGGTTCGCGCGTGGCCGATCGTCGGGTTCCTGTGGTGTTCGCAAAATTTTTGCACACCTGGATTTTCCCGGTTTAGGCTAATTCCGTGGAGTGGAGTAATTACCAGAACATTTCGAACTGTCCGCGAAAATCGGTCCCATCCGGACTTTTCCGGTTTTCCTGTCTGGCTTTATCCTTTTTGATTTTCCGAATATAGGATTAATGGAGTGAATGCTAATTGCTTATTTCTTATTGCTAATGAACAAATTATAGGATAATTTGAGGATCTTTTGGTTGAACTAACGATTTATGTGATTGATGATGCTTTGGCAGCGAGAATCCGTCTGGGTCGGATTTCTCCGAAATTCTGCCCTGACGGGATTTTCCCGGTTTGCATGGTTTTCCCGGACTGCTTTATTTTTCCGGACCTTCAAAGATTAGTAGTTTGTGGTGGATTTTAATTGCTTTATATGATTTTAGGCTAACCTTTGGATTGGAATATGCATGATAACTGAGTACTAATGATGTCCTTTGTGAATGTAGGCCGAATCAAGCAAGGCTGCAGCAGGAAAGTCCAAGGGTGACACGGAGGGGTCATCTATCTTAGAGGCAGAAAGATTAAGGTTAGATACTAAGGGTCAGCTTCCTGAAAGTAAGATATCTTCCGTATGGTCAGAAGTGTCAGACACCAATGTGGGGGCCTGGAGGTACGAGGAGTTCAAACAGAGGACAGCTGAGAAGAATTTGTCAGTCCTAAGGAATGGCATGATGAAGTCCGGGCTAGTGCATGTGGCAGGGTTTCTTCCTGCAATCCAATGCTATGAGTTGATCTTAGAGTGTGCTCGACAGTATGATTTTGATACACAAAGGGTTGTCAGTACTGAGGGAAGAGTCTTGGCCAATTTCAGTCCTGTCTCCATTGCTCAAGCTTTTGACATGCTTGATCTGCCTTCAGTGTGTGCTTTAAACATGGACTTGGCTAGGACATATTACGAAAATGAGCCCATCAAGGCTCAACAGATGATCAATGCTTGGTTGGAAAAGCCGAAATCACATCACTCAAAACTACCTAAGCAACTGCATAGGATCAAATTCAGATCAGATATCTATGATGCCATAACATTTCTGAGCAGGGTGGCAGGATTGAAGAGTGCCGGAGTATTGGAGAGTTGGATGGTCCATGTGATCACCAAGATTGAACAGGGAACCAACTATCATTGGGCCGGGCTCATTAGTTCTGAAATTGATAAAAAACTGAGGAACGTCCTAGAAACCAAGAGGTTCACCATGTCCTCGTATGTGATGTATGTGTTAGCCAAAGTCTACCCATACAGGGGTTTGAATCCACGAGGGACGTTTGGACAGGACATAGTTTATGAAGTATACCCGGAGTTGCACCTGGGACATAAGGACTACAGAAGGGCTAACGATGCATTCACAATGCATATCACTAGGATGCTTCAGAATGCCGAGCATGTGATACTGTCAGATGGGGCCAAAGGGTTGATAAAGAATTATGGGGCCTGGTTCATCCAGTTTCCCACCTTCACCTACATTAGGATTGATGGATGTCCGGTTGCTCCATATCGGTTACCTCGGTATCCTACTGACCACATTGTGTTATTGGAGATCGTGAGGCAAATAGGTGAGTTTGATGCCATAGTCAAAAAGGAGAAGAATAAAATAGGCTTTGGTGGGGATTTCCCTCTTGGAATTGGTGTAGCAGAAGTGTACCCTTCCATTCAATCAACACACACCGCAGGTGATGAATTGGTAGCATATGGTTTCTCCTTCCACTCCAAAAGAATGAACTTTGATATCACAGGAGAAGCACAGAAGAAGGCTACCAAGGAGTACAGGCATAAAAATGACCTAGAGGACTATTGGGACAACATCAAGGATGATCTTGAAGCCAGAAAGAAGAGGTATTCTAGGCTCCCTGTGGATGTAATCAGACAATACAATGTCAAGTTGATCCCGGACCAACTGGAGGATGATGAAAACTTGGTACAGGATCATGCCTATGAAGCTGTGAAGGACAGGTCAATCGGGGAAATCAACTGGAATGAGGATGAGGTCACAGAGTTGGAGGACCTAATGGTCCCCGTTATGAAATTTACCTCTTCTTGGTTAAAGCATAAGGTTTGGGAGCTAGAAAATGAGAAGGTAACCTGTACCTTCAATTTGATGGGAAACCTCAACCCAATGTCTACTTCAGAGGAATCCGGGGATGATGACTCCAAAGGGAAAACCAAAAAGAGCTCTCCTTTCAAAATAAAGATTAGAGGCCCTAAGGAAAGTGAGCTGGAGTAAAAGAGGAAGCCCAAGGGAAAGAAGAGAAGTAGAACTTTGAAGATTGGTAGGTCCTCAGATGAGGAAGAGTTGGAAAAGGCAGAAGAGGAAAGTGCTCCCCCACCACCAAAGAAAACCAGAACAACTAGGGCTTCAAAGAAGAAGGTTCAGGATACATCAAAAGATGAGCCTCCAATCATTGATGTGGAGAGTTCAGGAGAGAAGACTAAAGTTTATATGAAGAGATCCAGGACTCCCTCTCCAAAGGACACTGCGCAGAAGATAGATCCTCCGCCAAAATCACCAGTCACGGCGCCACCTAAGGTTGCTTCTCCTCCACCAAGCATGCCGGGGTAGGGGATTGAGGAACATGAGGCTAGTGAAGAAGCAGAGCCATTCAAGGAAGGGACACTCTTTGGTGAGGCAGTCGGGCTTGAGGCCGAAGAGGTAGAAAAGCATCCTTCTCCTCTAGTGATGTATGAAGATTCTCCGAAAAATGGAAGAGGAGGCGGATTGCCTGAGCAGGAGGAGGGCATCCCTGTTAGAATCCCATCACCAGTGCAAGAGGTGGAGCTTGGAGAAGGTGATCAAGGTAAGCAGTTCCCTGAAAAGGAAGAAGATAAAACAACAGAACAACAGGAAGAAGCAAGAACAGAGGAAATCCGAGTAGAACCTGCAGCCCCGGACTGGCTTGAAAAAGAGATTGCAAGGAAGAAACAGGTAGTTTTCGAAGACACTCCCTTGGATTGGGATGAAATGCTGTCTAAAATTGGCAAGGGAAAGAAAAAGAAGGCAGCTAAGCTAGTTTCAAAGATGGAGAGAGATGAAGCGAATAATCGAGTTATCCACATTGCCACCCCTGCTGTAGACAAGACAAGAGAAGATGTCACTGGGGGAGATTACAATATACAAACTATTAACCTAGGACTGGAATCCATGGAGCAGGATATAGAGGAATATGAAGGGTCTAGTGCTGTGATCATCGGCAGATTGAGGAAGGAGACCCAGACCAAGCTTGAGCTAAGGAAAGAAAATGAAAGACTTAGGAAATGCTTGGAGGAGGTAATGAAACCCTTGCAATCTCTCCACCCATCTTCTTCTGCCACTCTTGGCTTTTTGCCCAAGGAAACTATCTCTGAGATTGAAAAGATGAAGACTTTGGCTCAAACTACAACAGATTGGTTGAAGGATGTGCAGGTAAAAGGAGATAGTGCAATCAAGGATATCCTGTCTGTTGGGAAGGATGCAGTCCAGGCCAAGGAATTATTGGAGCATGTGCTATCCCAGGACAAAGAAGACATTGACCTCTTGCTGCAGAAATCCAAGGTCATCATAGAGCATGGTAAAGAACAACTGGTTGTGGATGGGATCCTTCCTTCCTCCAGATTAAATGAACCCTGGGAATGGTTTGAGGCTCTGCAGATTCGGCATAAGGCCATGAAAAAGATCCAGAAGTGAAAGAAGCAAATAGATGGTGATCTTACTGGGGTGTATGAGGGCTGCATTGCATTCTTTGAGGTTATGACTGGTAGGAGAAAGATTGCTCCCAAATACCTAAGTCTGGAGCAACTCAGGGAATGGTGGCATGAAGTTTATGCCCCAGATTCTGAGAGTGTTATAACTGGCCACCAGCTAGATGATGTAGCCACATATTTGGCAGTAATGGATAAGTATCATGCCAACAAGGATGATTGGGATAAGACGGTTAAAAAGTCAAAGGAGGAGATTGGCTCCATAGAATGTCGGCTTAGGATATTGCCTTTGCCACCTGTCACCGAATTGGATGGAGCATTTTTGAAGGTTCAAGGATCGTTGGCCCAGAGCAAGGATAAGGGAGGCTGCAATTAATGCTTATTTTGAGATTTGTGCTTCCCTATTATTATAGGGCATGTATTGATCCGGGATGCATTGGGGACCGTGTCTAGGCCAACCTTGATGATGTATCGGCATTTAATGTGTGCCTTATTTTGAAATTCCTAGGGCCGACTTGTTTTGGCAGTTATTCTTATTTTGGAAATGTTTGGCTGGGCCGACATGTCTAGGATTTGATATAAAGACATTCTTGCCTCATTGTAAGACATTAGATATTAGAAAGTATAGAGGAGAGATAATAGAGACAAGTAAGAGCTAGAGAATTTTGTTAATTTCTTGAAGCAAGTATTGTAAACAGAACAGTGGAATTGTTGCAGCATTTTGGTGATTCAATATAATTGAAGACATTGTGGTGTTCCTGGTGCAATCTCTTGTGTTATTTCATCTTGCATGGTTCTTGTTGTTCTATCTTTCAAATTGCTTAAAGATTTAGGGTTTAGTGTTCAAAATTAAATTAGTTGTAGTGTGGTGAATGGTGTTTATGATTTCATATTTGGAATGTTTTTAGCAATCCCTGGTCTATACTCCCAGTAACTATCTGATTGTAGTAGGCTGGTGAAGTCAACCTGGACCATATATTTACATGTGCTTAAGTTCGATTGTGGATGAATGTCTATAATTTGAAAATCTGTATACCTTAGAAGATTGCACCGTTCTTGTGACATTGGATTGTGGGTTAAGCAAGAATTGGTTATTTGAGATTGGTCTATTCTAGATATCTGTCATTTGCATTACTCATTCTAGGAATAGTTTAGCTTTCATCATATTCTTGCACCCTTATCTTTTGTTATTTCTTTATTATCTGGTTACATTTAGGATTTGAGATCATCATATTGCAAAATATGATAAATTGAAAGATACAGTTTGCTTGTAGTAAGGTCCCTTTGTGATTACCAACATTTCACATATTATTTGAGTTGTTTATGCATTGTCATGACCTGACACCCGAGAGACCTTGGGGTGATTTTCAGTGATTTATTGTTGAAAATAACCTTTCAAGAGAGATAGGATATTGTATTCTGTCTGAGTTGTTGCTGTGCAGAAAACACCATCAACAGGGAGCAAAGACGAAAATATGAGGAAATTTGGAAAATCCTGTCAATTAACACATGCAAAGTAGGTCATTTGGGGAGTGCAAAATGTTATGTGTCATTTGGAGAGCACCAAATGACCTGCTTTGAACAAAACTTGAATTTCCCCTCTCTTTGGTCAACAACTTTGATAATGCTTAGAGTGCATAGTTTATGATTGTAGATGGATAGTTGAGGTTTTACCTTTCATACGCTCTCTAACTCATTACCCTAACTGGATAACTCTTTATCCCTCTAAAGTATCTCTCTCTCTCAAGTCTCACTCCCTCCCATGCAACCTATACTACTCTCTCTCAGGCCAATCCCCTCTCTCAGGTCTCTTTCCCTCCCACCTAGGTACCTAAATAAATCTATCTCACTCCAACCCCCTTTCTCACTCTCCCTCTCTCTCTCCCCCTTTGGTCTTTTTGTCTCTCTCACTCCATCTCCCTCTCTTAGGTCATTATATTTCTCTCTATATCTCTCTATCTCTCTCAAGTCTCTCCCTCCTGCTCCTCTCCTCTCTTGGGTCTCTCACTCCTCCCTCTATCTCTCTCCCTCCTCTCTCTCCTCCTCTATCTCTCTCATATCTCTCTCTCTCTCACTCTCCCGGGTATCTCCATCCCCCCTCTCTCTCTCCCACTCCCTCTCTCTCACTCCCTCTATCTCTCTCCTACTCTCTCTCAATAATCTCCCTCCTACCCTCTCTCTCTCTCTCTCAAGTCTCTAACTCCCAACCCCCCCTCTCTCTCTCTCTCTCTCCCACTCCCTCCCTCTCTCTCTCACTCCCTCTATCTATCTCCCACTCTGTCTCTCTCCCTTTCTCTTAGGTCTCTCCTTCCCACCCCCTCTCCCTCTGTCTCTATCTCTCTCTCAAGTATCTCCATCCTACCCCTCTCTCTCTCTTTAAAGTCTCCCCTCCTACCCCATCTCCCTCTCACAATCACTCCCTCTATCTCTCTTCCACTCCTCCTCTCTCACTCCCTCCTCTCTCCCTCTCCCTCTCCCTCCTCCCTCTCCCTCTCCCTCTCCCTCTCTCTCAAGTATCTCCCTCCACCACCTCTCGCTCTCTCTCTCTCAAGTTTGTCTCTCTCTCTCATGCCCTCTATCTATCTCCCACTCTCTCTCCCTCCCCCCCCCTCTCCCTCCTTCTCTCTTTGAAGTCTCTCCATCCCACCCCTCTATCTCTCTCCCTATATTAGGTCTCTCTTTGTCTCTCTCACTCACTCCCTCTATCTCTCTCTCACACCCTCTCTCTCTCACTCCCTCTATCTCTCTCCCTCTTTCTCAAGTATCTCTCTCTCTCTCTCTCTCTCTCTCTCTCTCTCTCTCTCTCTCTCTCTCCCCCTCTCTCTATGGTATCTCCCCCCACCCCCTCTCTCTCTCACTCCCTCCATCTCTTTCCCATCCCTCTATCCTGAGTACTCCCTCTCCTTCCCACCCCCTCTCCCTCTCTCAAGTCTCTCTTTCTCACTCCTTGTATCTCTCCCATCATTCTATCTCACTCCCTATCTCTCCTACTCTCTTAGGTATCTCCCTCCCAACCCATCTCTCCTACTTTTTCTCCCTCTCCTTCTCTCTCAGGTGTCTCCCTCCCACCCTCTCTCCCTCTCCCTCTCTCTTAGGTTTCTACCTCCCACCCCCTTTCCCTCCCTCTCTCTCTCTCAGTCTCCCTCTCCCCTCTCTTGGGTTTCTCCCTCCTCACTCCCTCTCTCTCCTCCCTCTCTCTCCTCCCTCTCTCTCTCTCTCTCCCACTCCTCTCTCCCTCTCTATTAGGTCTCTCCATCCAAGCCCCTCTCCCTCTGGCTCTCTCTCAAGTATCTTCATCCTACCCCCTCTCCCTCTCTCTCTTTTTCAAGTCTCCCCCTCCTACCCCTCTCCCTCTCCCTCTCCCTCTCCCTCTCCCTCTCCCTCTCTCTCAAGTATTTCCTTCCCACCACCTCTCCCTCTCTCTCACGCCCAATATCTCTCTCCCAATCTATCTCCCTCTCCCTCTCTCTCAATTCTCTCCCTCCCACCCCCTCTCCCTCTCTCTCTCTCTCAATTCTCTCCCTCCTACCCCCTCTCCCTTTTTTAGGTCTCTCTTCAGCTCTCTCTCTCATTCCCTCTATCTCTCTCCCACACACACTCTCTCTCTCCCTCTCTCTCAGGTGTCTACCTCCCACCCCCTCCCACTCTATCTCCTATCCCTCTATCCCTCTTACTCCCTCTTCCCCCGAGGGTTTAGGGTTTAGGGATTACATTTTATGGTTTAAGGGTAGAGGGTGTAGGGTTGAGGGTTGAGGGTTG